>JAPMNP010716534.1:0-10497 GCA_029874935.1 Atherina boyeri | reverse complement strand
TACAATAAACCTGTCACAGTCAAACTCCATTCGGTGTCTGCATTTGGATCCCAGTTTTCCATAAACCCACAACAGTAAAGATGAATAGAAATTCTATCTGAAATACAACAAGAAATTTTTTACATTTATAAGCTCTTCTTTGCATGTTTACTGCCTTTTGTTGTGTTTTCTGTCAAGATGATCCCACTCTTTCAGTATTGTTGTGGTCTGAACTCCGAGGAGGATTCATCCCTCAATAATACCTGAAGCCACTCCTTTCAGTCATCTGTCATATCTCAGCCTTTTCTTCCTGTTCCCCTTACTTAAGAATGGCTTCTTGACAGCCGCCCTTCTATGGAGACTATTTCTGATGAGACTTCAGTGAACATTAGATGGATCAACTGAAGGGTCAGAGGCATTTTTCAGGTCCAGTGTCTGGTCTTTGAAGGATCATTTTCTATTTATTCTGGACATCACTTTCAGATACCGTTTATCTGCTATGGACTTTTTTTTCCAGGTCAGCCACTTCTTCTTTTGTCCTTCACTTGTTATATTTGTCATTTATCAAGGACACACTGCACACAGCTGAAATATGCAAATCTTTTGCTTATGAATTCTTTGGGAATCAACTTGCTGGATTAAAAGTACTATTATGCACCTGTCGAATTGTGTTATCTTCTGGTTTTCTAAATGCAATTAAATAAAAGGGAACGATTCTTTTTTTTTTTTTGTAACAAGCTGCAAGTATAAAAGTGCCTAAAGATGCTATTCAAAATTAGTTGTTTGTTAAGCTGTCTATTATGAACAAACGACACTGTTTTATCCCTCAACGTTAAGTGGTTTGACAAACAGAAAATCCCATTCCTCTGAAAATGGTCAGGTTTGAGGACCGGGCTGACCACTTTAAAAGATTACAAGATAATCTGGCTCCTTGGAAGTCAAATTTAAAGACACGAGTGGTGGCTCAAGACTTTTGCACAGTAGTGTAAATGGTGCTTTGTGTCAGAGTTTATGGCATTGGAGCAGACTAACCTGTATAGTGCTGCATGCCTGTATAAGCTTGCTGCAGGGGATCCAGGACAGGACTCTGAGCTGTAACATAGCAATCACATGGTTACCAACTGTTTAATGCAAAAAAAAAAAGAAATCCTCAAATGTGTCTAGGGCACATTAACATGCTCTAAATAATACTTGGTGCTTTAGTCTCATCTATTTTCCTCTTAATTAGGCCCTAACTGTTGCACAAGAGAGCAAAAAGCCTGTGGATCTAAAGAGGGAAAAATAATTCTAATCTACTAAATATACAATGTCTATACCTTGATAGGCATGAACCCCGTTTGTGTACAGGGTTTCTGTGGCTGATTGGCCATTGGGTGGAGCTGGCACGGAGGGGTAGCTGTTCACTGTGATGGGTGGAGGCAGAGCAGGGACTGGTGTTGCTGCAATGGAGGGAGGAGTGCTGGTACCTGCAGACAATTGTGAGTGAAAAGCATGAATAGTATTATATTTCAAATCCCTTAAGACTTATTTTTTTCAGGCTGTGAGTGATGGAATCTCACATGAACACAGTTTTCTACAAGATTAGACAGATTTGATTACAGTGCATGACAGATCTCTGTTTAAGATATGGGCTCTGTGGGGAAAGACATTGAAGTCACAGACTTTCATGTACAAATTAATTGTTAAGGACTGAAGGGGTATTGGGATATACTTTTACTGATGATAATCATAATATTGATATCAATTCCATGCTGATAATAAATTTATGATTAAATCAGGATTTAAACTCGGCTGATAATCATAACATCAAAGATATTTCTGTACAATTTTCAAATCTCTTTAACTGTGATTGAGTGCAACCCAATTTAACTCAAAATACAAATATGAAATAGTCTTAAGGTTATATTTTCTCAAGTTTTCCATTGATATCACAATAATATTGTTGTCCTGAATGTTTCTTTTTTTAAATAAAATGTGTACTGCAACCTAAATATAATAGAAAACAAAGGGCCATCAAACAGAAAAACAACAATATTATGTTAACAGTTTTTAGGAATCTCATATAAAGCTTCCCATAACTATATCAATAATAAAGGTTTCACAAAGCTCCCTTTGGCAAAGCAAATCTGCTCAGCACAACATAGCAGACAGATCATCATTCTGCTTGCTATGATGCTGAACAGGACAAAAACAAAAAAAACAACAACAAAAGAAATCATCAATGATATAGCTTACCCAAGTAAGTGGGATCAGGGCACTTTCATTCAATTACCTTTGACTAGTTTTTATACTTCTAATATCTAATAAAATTACAAGCAGACAGCCATTTACTTCAGAATATCTACTGTTTCCTTTAACAAGAAAAATACGGAGGCCTTTCCCTTCCTGAAAAAGCCATGGCACTCTGATTGGTCAACTACAAAAGTCTGGACAGGCACCAACAAACCATTCTGCATAAGCTTTAACAAAATGGGATATTCAAGAAAGCATATCACTGGATAATAATTGTATCCATGGTAACAAGAACAGGATGATTTCAGGAAATGACTAACTCTAAAATACAATCAAAAATACTTTTTTTGGCCATTGTCAGGCCAGATTCTGGTGTTTGTGTCGCATGTAATGTGAGGTATATAACACTTGAATATTTCATCGGACTAAATAGGGACTTTAAAAGTAAAAGCTAACATCACAGAAAAAAAAACAATATTTCCAAATGGATGTTTGCAATTTTGTCCTCTTGGGTCCACCTCTCCTTGTGTATCTGTCCTCATATTTCAAGCAGAAATCTAATCAAGGCTGGCCGGGGCCAGACATCTCTGCCCCTCATTACCTGAGGACGGGGTGATGGATGCGATTGGCGTGGCAATGATGCTGTTTGGGTTGAGGGCGGCGAGTTGCTGCATCTGAACCGCTGCCACCGTGGCAACAGGAGAGAGGTAAGCCGACTGAGCCACCAAAGCCTGCTGCTGCATCAGCTGGAAGACAGAGGGAGAAAGAGATGTTGCAATGGAAGAGAAAGGAGGAGCATATCACTGCATGCTAAAAGTCAAGAGATTCCATGTTGTATTTAAAGACACAATGTGTCTTTAGATACTGAGAGAGTAATGTCAGGCTTAAAAACTTTAAAAACACCACCACTAACATTTAACTGAGGTATAATTGTGTAAAGACTCACCATCAGACATTAAGTGACAGATTTATCCTGATTATCACGAGTACAGTTTTTTCAAATTTCCATACAAATTTAGCTAAAAAAAATATGCAGTCATATCAACTGAACTGAAGTGGGCTCTACACTCAGTCAGAACTCAGTATATTTGAAGGTCACATCCAGGATTAACGTGACAAAAATGTCTCCATAGGAACATGTTCCCACCTCGTGATCTTCATAATTAGTCATTATGCCCAATGTAGGGGAATAATTGGTCTCTGCATCATGCTGTGTGCTGTCTGGACTACAAGTGTAAAAATGATTATATTTTTGAAATCCTGCCTCTGCTTTTGTATAATTTTAAATCTTTCAGGCACTTAAATAATTTTCCATTTGAGTAAGCAATTTCACATGACATTTTATTGGATTTCTTTTTTTCTTACACTAAACTGTATAACATCATTATAAATCAATACATCCATCTTCAGTAAAAAATACTGTCAAGCTTCTTTAAACACAACAAATTGAGCAGCTGTAAATGAGGCAAAGCTGAAACCATTTGCAGTCAATTAACAAAGAGAACAGAGATCTTGCAAAGGATTATATAGTAATTTGCTATTTTCCAAGTTAAAGCATCCAGTTACATATTAAATCAATCACATGGAGAATATTTAATTGAGTAAGTTTTTGGTTTCCAGAGAGTTTATTTGGTTTATTTTTTGGCTTGTGTTGAGTACAATAGCTTTCACTACATGTCATTGGTTTAGACTTTTGTTTCCCTTTAAGACAAACATCACTCTTTGCAAAGCTTTCTATCCGTGCCTGCACCACAGACTGATTGATGGACAAACTGCTAATTGCCATGTAAAATGTTATTGACAGACAACCAGTATGCACAGAGAGGGATACAGTTACACAGGATGTCTCCTATTAATGCATTTATGGAGTTACAAACAAGATCTATGTCTAGTTACCCTCCCAACAATTAAGTAAGGCTTAATGTTAAGTTAAAGTCACACAGGGAGAGATGGGAGATTTAGTTTATTTGTGTTTAATTGTGAATCATAACTGAAAAAAGAAAAACTAAAAGAAAACAAACAAACAAACAAACAAACTCATGACAGATCGTGTGTGTCTCTAAAGAAATGTGTTTGAGATTGTGTGTTCCTCACAGCCTGTGTGTAAGCGTTGTAGGCTCCAAGGTGCAGGGTCATGGGGCTGATGACTCCCAGCTGAGAGGCCACCTGCTGCATCCGCCTGAGTCCTCGCTCCTTCTCCGAATCTGCAAACTTAACCACCAGGCTGGAAGAGGCGCCCTGCAGAGGAGATGCAGAAAATCAGAACTCGCACAGTTTTTCCCATTAGATCACCTCTCGAATGGATTAAAACAGGAAAGAAAGACACTTGAGGATGTCATCACAATTTGAAATGCACTTGTAAATCACTCTGTCCATTAACTGGGATGATTCTTTGCCATTTTGAGATGCCTGAGAGAGACTGGACAATTGTTCACACAGCCAGTAAAGAAAGAACATAAAATACACATCTGCAGAGCAGGCAATCTTTTCAGTGTGACTGCTGTGGAACAACAGCTTTGATGATTTATGCATTTGAATGTAAATAAATGCACTCTAGAGTGCAGAACAGACCTACTTAAACAGAGACCATGCACACATAATATTGTTCAATAAACATTAATTTAACTTCAGCAGTTTTGTATTTAATGATATCGGCATTTTGTATCTACCACCGGCTGTCCTGCTCTCTAAATAATCTGTATCGACATATTCTCTGAAAAATCCATATCAATGGACCACCACCCACACTGTACTCGGTTCATGTCTGTCAAGGGAGTTTTGTCTTTCTCTTCCTTCATTTCTTGTCAGTTTTATACTTTATGTAAGCATAATAAAAACTTCAAACATACAAAACATCCATGAAACATCCATAGGGAAATTTGGAGTTCAAGAAAACATATCTAGTTTGCTGATGTGAAAATTCCTCAATAAAAAAAAAGAGATCTCATGAATTGTGAATCCAAAACAAGTGATATGAAAACACATATTGTAGTTTTGACAAACTGATGGTTTAGTACTGCAGCTACACTGTGGGGAAAAACTGTGTTCAATGAGGCAAAACAAGTCTAGTAAAAGTGCTAAAGACTTCAGATGTGTGCTCATGAATTTCTTATGGTGGAATCTTGACTCAAGGTTAGATGGAGGAAGCAGCAGCACTCTAAAGACACCTCATTCTCAGTTGAAGTTTCTCCAAAAGAACTTTGACTATCCACAGTCGACAGGAAAATTACTAATAAAGCTAAAGTTGAATTGTTTGGGAAGATCAGGCAGCTCTCCTTAGGATGTAAAAAGAGCATTGGATATCAACATGAAAGGGTTGGCTTATGATATTGTTTGGCTGCTTTGCGGCCTGTGCATCAATTCAGCTTGCCAAATGAACTTACCAGCTTATCAAGGTATCATTTGGGATAATGTCCGGTTGACTGTCCAGCAGATGCACCGGTACACTAAATCCTAAACATTAAAGTAAATCTGCTGCAGGCTGGCTTTAAACAAAAAAAAAATCCACTAGTAACCGAAGAAAAAAACTGTGAAATGACCTCCTAAAAGTACACGGTCAAGTTGAATTGGTTTCATAAGGAATAATGATTCAATTTCCCCCCTGAAGAAGTGTGATCTGCAGCTACAACAATAAACTGCATCTATTCGTTCAGTTTATTGTAGCCAAAGGGGTCACTTTGCTTACCTGGGCTGTGGGTGGTTGATGGTTTGGTTTAAAAAACTAGCCTTTAAGAGTGAACGTGTTTGTGTGTTATAATTAGCTTATGAACACACTTTATGAACAGATAAGCAGGTAATTCAAATAATGCACCTCTGGGCTTAACAATATTCAAAATGTTCACATAAACTCAGCTGTTCATGCGAAAAAAACAACAATTGACCACATTGACATTTTTTTTAAAAGTCCTGTACTTTGTGTGAGTGTGTGTGGAGGAGGGGGACAGAAATGAGAAGTGGTGACTATTAGCTGAGTCACCGTGTTGAGTGCCAAAATGACTAGATCTGGAGCATCTGAGTGTGTCTCTTTGATATATTTGAATTGAAACCACATGTGTGTGTGTGCAACTGAGTAAAGCTGAGTGTGTTGACTGGAAAGGGGACTCACAGGTAAAGTGCGACTCCCATGCAGAGCGTTGATGGCGGCCTGGGCCTCTGCGTTGCTCTGGAACTTTACAAATGCACACCCTATATGAAATGACACATCATTAAACACGGCCTCACATACACACAGTATTACAAAACTGCTTCCCTTTAAAAATACATTAGAAGCCATCTTACATCCAGTGCTCCATCAGTTACCGTGGCATCATTAAACATGGTCCACAGAACATTCATTGCTTCATCAATCATAACCCGTAAACCACCAAACGCATCATTAGCCATGACCCATAAAACCTATTGCACTATTAGTCATGCCTCATGCAACAAAAGCAGAAAAATCTAGCATCTGTGTTTGAGCTGTCGCTGGACTTTGATTTACACACCAAATATCATTAGCATTGTTGTTAGTGACAATTGTAATTTATATCACGTGGCGGCAATGTGCCTCAGGCTTCATTCACAGGGTTACAAACAGTTAAACAAAGTCAATACCACTTTCACAGTCTTGACCCAGAGTCTGGTTGCAATCGTTTCCTCTCGCGGTACTTGAAAGGATATTCGACTCTAGGCTGTTTGGAAAATGGTCTTATTGTTGATGGTTTTATTCATTGAGAGATATCCGAACCATTTCCTTTGATTCTAAGGAGGAAATCACCATGAATATGTTTAATAATAACTTGTCTGATAAGTATAATGGTAGGAACGGAAAACTTGGTCTGTGTTTAAATGAAAGCATCCGAGTATCACCATCGTGAGCGTAACTTTAACAACTAGATAAACAAAGCCACAAAAGAGGAGCCAGTTAGTTCATATTAGTCAACGTTGTATATAACGCAATTTACATCATTCAAAATGTACATTGTGTTGCATTGGTCTGAACTTTTGCGTGTAGATAATAATCTGATCACTTGGTTCCTGGTAAAAGGGATTTTCTCGTGACTGATTTAGTGAATTCCTTTGGAATTACGTCAGAGTCAGTAGTATTGAAAACATAATTCTCCCAAACAATGCTTTCTAGTTAATCCTGATAGATACGGAGGCATTGTAAACACAGATGGGATGTGTAGTCTCATCAGCATATTCAGGGTCTACCTAGGGACCTCCTCTTAGATGACAAAAGAGACCTCCAAAGAAAGATGCCCCGGAGCATCCTAACCAGATGCCTGCAGCATAAAACGAGTCCTTTCTTCTTCATGTCTTTGCAAGTTTGAACTCAAGACACTTTGTACCCACAATCTTACTTTCTCTGTCCCTCATTAAATCTTAAAACCATAGGTGAGGGTCCGAACTTGGACCGATTGGTATCCAGAATTTTCTCTTTAGGTTGAACTATTTTCTTTCAACCACAACAGTCTAATGCCTGTATTACTGCAGGCACCTCAACAATCTGCCGGTCCGTATCTTTCTGCATTATTATTATTTGTGAACAAGGTACAAAGAAACTAAGGCTCCATCACTCTGGGCTGCAAATTAACCCCCTCCCAGAGAGCATATTTAAAAAGGTAATATAATATTAATCTTATAAACTTTGTGTGTCACGCATGAACAGCAGCAGCAACTCAGGTAAAAATAAACATAGCCTAAACTGAAAGTGAAGCATAAGGTGCATCCTGTCAAGTAGCTCATAAAGCTTTTTGTTTGGGATAAAACAGACCAGTTTAGACTCTGATTGTATTCCTCTCCTAAGAAGTCTTTTGCACCAAAGAAGTACCTCAGTCAGTGAAGGAAAACCTAGGCCAGTGTTCTTTAACTCTGGTTTTCGGGGGTCACTGTGTTGCAGGCTTTAAATGTTTCCCTTCTCCAAATCATCTGGCTCAACTGAATGGGTTATTACCAGACTTGTGCAGAACTTGAAGACAAGCTGTTGATGAGATTAGTTTCATTTGACAAGGTGTGTTGGAAAAGAGCAATGTCTAAAACCTGCAGGGCAGTATGCCACAAAGATTGGAGAAGCAGAACACTTAACAATGCTCATTTGAAACTCGTACACTGGGTTCTACTTCTCTGTTTTGCAGAGATAAGATACACCTTTTTCTTTTGGAGCTTAAGTAGTGATGGTCACATAGTCATCAAAATGGTTACCATCACCTCCAATGTATCCATTTCCCTTAATCCCTAAAAGAAAAGGGTTACCTTAGCTCAAAATGGAGGGGTAGAGCCAAGTGGTAGTGGAAAAAGGGGTAATTGGGGTTGAGTTCTGGAACTTTACTCACTCAGAAAAAGAAAACTATCTCACAATAACAGTGAGCTTATGAGAAGGAAATACAAGGCAGGCAGCAGGAGAAAAGCTGGCTTCTTAACTGATATATAATGACATAACAAGTACTTGTTTTTAACTATAAAAATGTTAAATGTAGTATGCTTAGACTTTGATAAGGAACAAATTTAATGTATTTCAAATGTGATATTTGATTAATAAAGTAGCTGTAGGTCATAAAACAGAACTCTTTTGGATCTCAGTCTTCCTGCAAAAATGTACATAATATAATTTACCAGTTGATTAAATCAAAATGTCATGCTTTGTGACGTGTGTGTTTTTTAAAACTGTCATGCTTTGCTTTTCTGCACAAACTTCAGTTTTTCAAATGTTTCATATTTGAATTGTGATGTGATTTGACGTTACCTTTGCTGGTCCCATCAGGCCCGCGGAGCACCGTGCACTCCTCTATGCTGCCAAACGGCTCAAACATCTTCCTCACATCAGTATCCGTCTGCTGTTTTCCAAGCATACCCACAAACAGCTTCCTGTCTTCTAAGGAGAAGGAGGTTGCCAAGATGGGAGGGAGAAAGCAGGATCATGTGTGGGCAATGTGAGTGAGGACAAAGATGGAGGGGAAAAGATGTTTTATGAGAGACACAACACAAGCAGTGACTGTGAGAGGTGCCATGTCTCTGTACATGTATAAACAACATTGTGATAAGCAGTCATAAAGCTGGATGGATGTCAGCTTGCTGTTCTTCAGAGCACCACCAGAGTGCAGTAACTTGAGCAGCACAACAAACAAAACAGCATCTGGCTGTGACTCAAATGTTTGTCACCCTCTAAGAAGCTGCGCCGTCTGTCCCTGAAGGATCAAGCCAGTATTTCTGCATCCACTACAAGTCACTACATTTACATTCCTGAAGACTATTTTCCACGGACTGAGATGCTCAGATAAAATCAGTCACAGCGAACATGCTGTTGTCTTTATTGTTCATTTACATACTCTACAGCTTGAATGTCAGGGACGCAGCAGATGAAAATGTGGCTTGATTAGAAACACCTGCCTGTGTAGTGTGTTGATATGGAGCCTTTAAATGTCGACTGATGAAAATCACAAACTTTTTTTTTTTTGCTGCTGCTGCTGTCAGATAATCAATGCCATGGCACAAACAAATAGAAAGGGAACCATGTTGAAATGAGAAATGACTCTTTTCTTGTAGGTTTTGCTTTTATACTCAACACTTATTAGACATGGGAGTTTCTTGATACCAAAATAACACACCTTATGTTTGATCAGTGCAAGTACTGACATTTTTCAGACCCAATTTGCCAGTAGATAACACCCACCGTTAGACTGATTTAAAGCACATTTCTGTCTGCATGTTAATTGAGCCAATGTGCTAAAAATAAAAGAAAACCAAACACCTGCTAATCCTATCTGCTATGTAGTGTATTTCCAATTTTTTTTTTTTTTTAAAAAGGGAAAATGTTTAAAAGAATAAGAGACACAGTAGCCTAACTCAAGACTATAAAAGTTATATAATGCTTAAAGACAGACCTTATAAAACAGCTAACATCTGGTCCATAATATGACTGACTGTAACGATAGCAACCAACAGAATCTTTCAGAAATAGAGATGGGGGAGTTTTTATAAATATGTGAAAGACTGAGTTGTAGTTAATTAATTTAGAACTAACTTTTCCAAACAAAGAAATTGTAAATGAAAAGTTGAGAGCTAACATCATTGCAATTAATTGTATCATTGAAAGAGTAAAAGAATTTAGTCTTGCTATTTAGTCTCTGTATACAGGGCACAGGATGAAACACCTGCAGGGTTTCATCTGGCCCGATCTACTGGTCCTGCAGCACTGCAACATGTGCTCTAGTCCCCAACCCAACTCTGTACCTCCTTGGGCTTATACCCGGGGTCCTTAACACCCACAAAGAGATCATACAATTCCTCCTGATGCTGGCTAGAAAG
>JAPMNP010716531.1:0-28828 GCA_029874935.1 Atherina boyeri | reverse complement strand
TTTGTGTTTGACTCTTGGATCTGGGGGACTTGATGGGTAAAGGTGGGCTTCTTTCTTGTTTCTTCATCTGTTTATTTTGTCTTTAATTTAAACCACTTGGTGTTGCATTTCTGTGTATGAAAAAGTGCTTTATAGATAAAGGTAGGTTAATTGATGTTACACCTGTCTGTCAGGAGAAATACTAAGTTATTCATGCAACATATTGACCTTTCATTTCAGTAGTTTGTTTCTAATTACATTAAGACAGTGTTTCAAAAGAAGTCTTAACTATTTTGTGTAATGATGGAAATGTATATCAACACTAATTTTGGAAAAAGTGAAACTGTTTTTCTTCCATTAGTGAAGAAATGCTCCAGGAAAACTTCCAGACTTTTTAAAAATAATTAATATATGTGAAAAAAAACACATAGGATCACCTTCAATTCGACCTCTCAGGTGGGATCAATATAATGCTGCATTTTGGGATCAAAGTGATCCAGATTAGTCACAAAAGTTTTGAAAAACCCAACAGAGGCTGAAATCTGGAATTAAGGCAGGATTGGATTTAAAAATCTGATTTGAAATACCCAAATTTGGATCAAATCTAAGTGAAATCCAATCCACCTGGATTAATCCTGGTGGATTATGTTTGAAATACTGGGCCCGGAGGCTCAAGATGATCCACTAGAATCATTGTGTCCATACTGGAGGTGGGTAATAGGTCAAAGATGATTGAGCAACTGGGGGGAAAATGTGAAAAAGGCAACTGACAGACTCTGTTCTCAGGCTGTGATTGCACCCCTTGCATTTGTCTGCCACTGCTGGAAGCTGATATGACACTGTTGTAGATGAATGAGATGATTGTAGGGGTGCTACACCTGACCAGGGTAAACATCCACCCCCATATAGATTGCATGACATTGTTTTACTTCAGGGCTCTGATTTGTATGGGACTGACATGTTACCCTTGGCTGAAGGAAGCAAAAGCTGAAACAATAAAAGCAGAGATGACAGAATTAAGTCCAAACAGAACTTCGGCAGACATGAGAGAAACATTTAGAGTAACACAAATTGACAAACTGACTATGGGTAAGTGCAGTCAAATGTTAATTGTGGCCAAGGGGAAAACCTTATAATGTATGACTTCTCCATTTTAAAGAGGAGGGTGGTAGTTGTGCAAATATGTTAAGAAGCAGCAGAGTGTGTTAAAAATCTCTCTAGGGAAAATAAGGTCAAAAATAGAAAGCTTAGAAAGGAAGTTATTTGCTTTTCAAGGAGCATTGGGACAGCAACTAAACCCCATTCATCACAGTGAATTTGAAAACAAACATATGACACCACAGCTTGTTACAGTCTGTGGTAACATTTGGAAGTCAGAGTTTTTGACATTGTGCTCGTCTTTATAAGCACATTTCTTGAATTTTGCACAGAGGATGCAGTTGTTTCAAACATACATTTACTTCAAATGAGGACATGCAAGTTTAGTTGTTGTGTTTATTTCACTGATATTAATGTGGAACAACTTGTCTGAGGACACTCAAGCCTACAGTATATGAAAAATAATACCCTACTTTAAGCACACCTTCTACCCCTTTATAACTTGAAGCTATCAGGGGAGCTTCATTTAAGTGGCACTGTGGTGCATTGCGCTAGGTAAAGATGACAGAAATGATCCAAATGTTACTTATTTAAATCCCACCAGAGTTGATACTTGAAACCTTTTAACATTCGAATAATCTAGTAAGCAAGATTGAAAGTTAGACATGTAGTACACATTTTTGTTGGGTAGTGAACAAAGGACATATTTTTTCTCCCACATAGCAAAGGGTTAGGTTAAATAAAATACACGTGCGCGCGTGCACACACACACATAAATGTATATGAAAAAATGGGCCAATTAAGCTGAGAAAGTGTGAGTTTGATTATCATGTGATAGAACACAGATGTTGATCTTTGGACTTTAGTGAGTTTGCACAAATTAATGTCACATTTTGAACCAGAAACATTGCCAAATAATTTTCCCTGTGATGTGCTCTCAACCTGATGCTGTTTTTGAGGCATCACATTTATAGAAATGTAATAAATGTGCGAAGTCACAGAGATGTAAAAGTTGCCTACTCTAAATGTCAGTTAAAAACAGAAAATTATGAATCCCAAATCACAACATATCCAGCCGCCAAAATAAAACAAGTTCATGGGGTGGCTGTAGCCCAGGCGGATAAACATCTATCAACTAGAAGGTTGGTGGTTCGATTCCATGCTTCCCCAGGTCTACACTTCCCTGAAGTGTCCTTCGCCAAGACACTGAACCCCACACTGCCCCCCGATGTGCCTATCAGGGTGTGGATGAATGGGTGAATGTGACATGTAGTGTAAAGCGCTTTGGATAAAAGTGCTAGCTATATAAGTACAGTCCATTTACCATTTTAAATTTTGATATCAACATCCAAAGAAATCTCTGTATGTATGCAAGCAGCAAACTTAGATACATTACTGAGTGGATGTAATCTCCAGGGAATCAACTGCATAAAAAAATAAATATAATTCTGTTGAACAAATCATTCAATGGGTTTGACATCCCTAAAAAATCCATCAGCAAATAAAGATCATCATTGCATTCACATATGCATGTTATATATTAAAAGCCCAAAAAATTTAAAAAAAATCATATAAACAACAAAAACATTTGGTGGCTTGATGTTTAAAATTTTGAATTTCTTTGTATAAGTCACATGTACATTTAAGTTAAAGTTGTTATCAGGGTACAATCAAATGTCTTTGATGGTAGTGCATTAGTGCATGTGTCATGGGTAACTTGCACATATGTGAAGATAGAATACATGACTGTTTTCTGATTAACATACACTTCTGGTCAAACATTTGGATACACTTACTCATTAAATTTAATGGGTAATTTAACTAGTAGTTTATGCTGTCATCCAGATTATGCCTTTTTTTCTTTTTTAAAGAAGACAATGTCAAACCACATCCCGCCCTAATTAAAACAGCATGGATATATGAAAACCTACAAAAAAATGTGAGAATCATGGTACAAAAAATGTGACAAATGATGCCCCAAAGCAAAATTGACTGAACTACAGCAAAGTAAAACATTACTTGAGTCCTAGAACAAATTAAGTGTTGTTAAAAAACGTCTGCTGCATGTTCAAGACAACATACAGACTGTAGATTTTATGCAATCCAAAAGTTTTCCTCTAGCAAGGCAGTGTTTCATAATTTGGCATAATACAACAAGAATAAATTGGATCAATGTAGATTATATTGAACTGGGTTGAATTGAACTGTAAATGACTTATGTGGGTAATTAGTGCTATATAAATAAATTGAACTGAACTTAAAAGAGAACCGTTTTGGAAATGGGACTTACTTCAAAACCCTGTGACATGTTTTCAAATGTTGTGCAATAATATTCGACAAAACACTCAATCGGTTTAAAAAGTTCATGAATATTCAAAAAATGAAAGCCTCTGCTAGCAATTACTTTTACTTTACATTCAAAATACCCTAATATGCGACAAGAGCCTTATTTTAACCTCCCTTTAAACAAATTTGTGTCTTTCATCCGCACATCTCTCCACATCTTCAACCATACTGGAAAAAACGACTGATGATGAGCTAAGAATAAACCCCAGATATGATGTCACTAGAGGGGGGAAAAATGAGATTTGTCCTGCTAGAACATTCTTTACATTGTGATGACACACTTATTCAAGGTGACTTTTAATGACACAAAACCTCCAACTCATAAAACATGTCCTACACAGCCATATGTAGAAATATTATTTCATAAAAGAAAAAGGGTGCGGATTTTAAGGCCTCAAGAAATTATCAATAAATGTTAGAGCTGCAGTAATGAGAAGTTTGTTCAGCCAAATCTGCAAGCCAGCAGCAAGTCTGTCTTGCAATGTGAAGGCTGTAGCCACTGATCCACATCTATTTGAAGGAGACTCCTCTGGCCGGACCCGATGAGAATGCATGCAGCCCTGAGCCTTCAGCAGTGTCCGTAAATCACGCTCTCACAGCTCCTCCCTTCTTTCTCCTTCTAATTTCTCTCTACATTTTTCTCTTTTCTTTTCATTTTTACAGTGCAGTAAGGAATGCTTGCACTACAGGGTGGCTGGTGTTCACTGGAGCGACTCAACTCCCATGTCTCACACTCATCCCATGTGTCTCCTATTAGCTACACTCACCAAAGAGAGCGAGGAAGAGAAAGACGAGAGAGGGGGAGGGGGAGGAGTGAGAGGAATTCGATATGCTTTGTGCATGAGTGACTTGTATAAAACAAAGACAGGGAAAATAGTCTGAATGTACATGAGGTGGGAGGGGGGTCACAGTGCACACAAGAATACTCAAGAAACTAGCCAAAGAAAAAAGAGATTATAATTTATTTCCAGATTTTTTTTGCCTTCATTTGCATCTTGTTTCACAAGGGAAATTCAAAATAAAAAATAAAAACTGACTGCCATACCATGAAAATGTAAAAAAATAATACAAATAATATGTGCTGTATATATAATTATATCATTATCAACAAACAGACGACAATAATCATAATAACAATACTATTGATAATAAACAGAACACTAAATTGCTGGTCTCATGCATATAGAATGCCCCTCAGATACAAAAGAGGGGGTGATTACTAAAAATAGAACCAAAAGTTCCACCAGTTCAGAATAAGCGCCTAGCTGCATGCAACAACATAAAAGAGACTCATGTACACATTCCTTCTGGCATCAAGTATTTTACACATACTGTACTTCACTATTGTCGGCTCTCATCTAATATACTGTACAGAGCACAATACAAAACAGAACTGGAGAACATAAAGCAGGATAGCGCCAGAGTCTGGTGCAGTTAGCAGGGAGCGTGTGTAACATCTTCACACCCTCCTCTGTTTTTTTTTGTTAATCCTTCAGAATCTTGTCCATTCGTCCAGCTTTTGTTTATAAGTCTTTGTTCCCCTAATTGTTTTCAGTGCTTTTCTGTTGCTTTATTCCTCGTGTACTTGCACAAATTCTCCCTTGGTTCTCTCCATGCTGCTCTTTGTCGTTCCCCTCCCTCACAGGGTCTTGTCACTCTCTTTCTTCAGGTGACTAAAAGGTATAAAATTAAATCATATTACAGTGTAAACAGATGTTTAGTTTAGTGTCAGACACATGCACATTCATGCAAATGTCACTATCACTAACATAGACAGATGATGCAATTTTTAGTTGATCAGAAAAGTATTTAAAGTTAAATCATGTGGCGAGTTCTGCAACCTGACAATCCAAACAAAGAATCAGGTCATGAGACAGTCTGTTTTGTTGTGTTTTTTTTTCCCTCTGCATCCATGCATGATGGAGAACATTCACAAACACAGAAAGTTAATGGGACTAAGCTGGTGATCAGTCTTATAAAGACTGAATGTTGCCAAATCACAAATATAGCTTTAAGTCTTAAAGGTTGAATATGGAACAATTTAATAAAAATATAGCTTTATTTAAAAAAAAAAATCTCCACAGTGTGCCGGATGAAAGTACACCATTACACCAGGATGAAAGTATGCCATTTCCTTTTTTTTTTTTTTATCCCACAGCTTTTTTGGCCCGAGAGGGCCCTGCACTGGGCTCAAGCCTCCTTCTTAGCTTGAGAAGTGAGCAGGCCCTTCTTTTCACCCGACGGGGCAGGGTTAGCAGGTTGTAGCGTGTTACATTAGTGTGTAGTGTGAAGTGTAGAAACTAGAGTGAATTTAGGTGAAGCCTACACTAGAACGACCCACATAGAAAACTTCCACAGCATCAAAACACACATGGGAACGGCTACTTTCCTCCTGGATTGGTAAGCTAACTTACTTGCTAACTTGGCTAACGTTAGCTGTCAGTTAAACTCCTCTACAATACATTCATCACTGGACACGGTGCCGGCTGGTCACTTGACGTATCTGCAGTGAACCTGGCGACCCAGCGGCATCATGTTCATATATCATATCCAACCTTTAAGTCAGGATTTAAACTAAAATATGGCAGTTGAGTCCTGAAGGGTCAGCTGGGCCAGATGGATAATTAAAACACCAGTTCTTAATTTAGACATTAATATATACATGTACAACTCTAATTCCAGTGAAGTTGGGATGTTGTGTGAAACATAAATAAAAACAGAAAACAATGATTTTCTAATCCTTTTTAAACAAAATTAGATTGTATATACTACAAAGACAAGATATTCCTTGTTTAACTATTGTTTTTTTGCAAATATTCACACATTTTGGATTTGACGCCTGCAACATTTTCCAAAAAATTGGGAAAGGATCAGGTTTACCACTGTGTTACATCACCTTTCCTTTCAACAACACTTAATAAGTGTTTGGGAACTGAGGCACCACACATTTTGATAGGAGACAGGTCTGGACTGCAGGCAGGCCATTCTAGTACCTGCACTCATTTACTACGTAGCAACGCTGTTGTAACTTGTGCAGAATGTGGCTTGGTATTGTCTTGCTTAAATAAGCAGGGGTGTTACTGAAAAAGACGTTGCTTGTATTTGTTGCTCCAGAACCTGTATGAACCTTTCAGCATTAATGGTGCCTTTACAGATGAACTAGTCAAAAGCCATACTAAAACAGATGCTGGCTTTTGAACTTTGGGCTTATATCAATCCACATTGTACTTTTCCTCTTTGGCCCAGGGGACACGACGTCCATGCTTTGCAAAAACAATTTGAAGTGTGGCCTCATCAGATCACAGCCCAGTTTTCAACTGTTTCAATCTCAGATGAATTCGGGCCAAGAGAAGCCGGCAGCATTTCTGGGTGCTGTTGATATAGCTTTGGCTTTGCATGGTAGAATTTTAACCTGCACTTGTAGATGTAGCAACGAACTGTGTTAACTTACAATGGTTTTCTGAAGTGTTCCTGAGCCCTCGTGGTGATATCCTTTAAAGAATGATGTCACTTTGTAATGCAGTGCCGCTTGAAGGATCGAGGGTCATTGGCATTCAGTGTTGGTTTTCAGCCTTGTCGCTTATGCAGAGATTTCTCCAGATTCTCTGAATCTTTTGTATTGTATGGTATCATGGAATGTAGATGATGAAATCCCTGTATTCTTTGCAATTATACGTTGACAAACGTTGTTCTTAAACTGTTGGACTATTTGCTCACACAGTTGCTCACAATGTGGTGAACCTCACTCCATCATTGCCCGTGAACGACTGAGCCTTTCAGGGATGCTTCTTTTATACCAAACCATGACACCTTGTTTCCAATTAACCATTTCACCCGTGGGATGTTCCAAACAGGTATGTTTGAGCATTCCTCAACTTTCCCAGTCTTTTGTTACTTCTGTCCCACCTATTTTGGAACATGTTGCAGGGATCAAATTCAAAATGATTGAATATTTGCAAAAAAACAATACGGCTTATCAGTTTGAACAATGAATATGTTGCCTTTGTAGTGTATTTAATTGAATATAGGTTAAAAGGGATTTGCAAATCATTTAAATAGGTTTTCATTTACGTTTTACACAACATCCTATCTTAATTGGAATTGGGGTTGCAAAATATATCAATAGAATTCACAATATAAGACCTGAATCATTAACATAACTATAGAAAAATAATCAATAGAAACTTCCATATTTCAATGAATGAAATATTCAAGCTTCTTAAATGTGAAAACGTTCTGCATATTAAAGGTGTTATAGAAGATATTTCTTTTAATATTTTTTGCAATATCCATGAAATTGGGTTCACTGCCCCATAAGGTATGACTGATTAAAAGCTTTCAAAATATAAATCATACATCAGCTGTGAAAGTAATGGGACTTATAAAACATCAACCCATCATTTCTGATTGGTTGATGTTTTGATTGTCTATTGGCCCGTCAATCATTCAATCACTTTTGCAAATAGCTTAACTGTGGTTTATTTGCATTTCTGTAAATAAATCTTGGGTGGTGATAATGCCAGGATGCAGCAATTGTGTTTCTGCAAAATAGTGCCAAAAGGAAACTTGTTTTGGAGAAACTGGTGGGGAAACATTATCAGACAGTAATTGTTGTCAACATGTTTCTTGTGAACCTTTACATCATCATAAAATGATCCAAATCATTATGGAAAGTTGCCACTTTCAAAGTTTAGGTTGCAGCTTAAAGGGTGCTGTTTCCCATGGTTAAGGGGATTTTGAAAACAGCAACATGCAGATTGCAGAAAGAAAGGAGAAAGACACATAAATACACAGAAAATTGCACGGTTGATTAAACTGTTTCAACAAAATGAGTCAGACTAGTTAGAGTCATACATATTCAATCACTACTGCACTACTGCAACAAATGACATACATGGCCTCTGTACCTGTAATACTCGTCCTGGGTGAGGGAGTGGTGATGATGATGGTGGATCCACTGTTGCTCCAGGGCCAGTCTCTGAATCTGCAGCTCTGCGCTCTGGGCCTGCTGCATGGCCTGGAGCTGATGGGCTGCTGACATGGGACCAGTGAGGGAGGACGGCTGGGGCAAGTCACGGAAAGGAGCGCCTGTCACCAAAACGGTAGGGAAAGGGGAGGAACAGAGGAGGACAAAAAGAAAAAGCAGAAAGACAGGAGGAAGACCAGGATCAGTCATCACCATCAGGATTCAAAATGTGTCTTCATAAAGTTTTAGCACTGTGTTTTTAGAGAAGAAAACTGAACGAGTACATGGACGAGGAGCCTTCTCCTCACCGAACAGCTGTTGGCGGAGCACCTCGCTGTCAGTGAGGGGGTGAGCCAGGATGGGGGTGCCCAGTGTGGCTCCTGGGTAAGGGAGGCGTGCCAAAGGAGACCCCGACGCCAACGGGTCCATCAGGGGGTGAACCCCGCCCGCCGCTGGATGCCAATGATGTAATAGAAAATACAGGAGATATTTAATAGGAGTCAAAGCGTGATGTTTGCAACACTGAAAAGGCATTAGTGAGGTATTATAGCAATTTTTGGTAACACTCAAGCATTCATATAAGATTATGTCAAAGAGACAAGGGTGCTGGATACAGACATAAATGCTTTTGCTAAGGCAGTCAGTGATCTCATTATGACTTATACATCATACATTTTTATTGAGTTAAAAAGTTACAAAATATAATATTAATGCATGTGAAACTTTCTAAAACATAATTCTTGCTTGTCATTATCTATTTGGGGAATCTGAAAAATAATGAGGGTTAAGACTGCCAATGACAGCATTGTTGGTAGCAGTTGGTACCTGTGTCTTGCTGGTGCAGGTGAAGATGCGAGTGGATATGTGAATGCTGGTGATGATGAGGCGTCACATTCAACATCTGAAGACGTCCCACATTCTCTCCTCCACTTCCTCCACTTCCTCCACTTGTTCCACCTCCACTCCCACCTCCTCCACTTCCTCCCCCACTTCCACTGCTTCCTCCTCTTTCTCGCTCTCTGTCCCCAAAGGCTGGCAGAGCTCCTCTGTCTCTGTCTCTGTCTCTGTCTCTGTCTCTGTCCCTGTCTCTGTCTCTGTCTCTGTCTCTGTCCCTCTCCCGCTCTCTTTCTCCACTCCTGTCACGCTCATAGGAGGCAGGAGAACGGGCAGGAGTTGGGTAGGTTTCAGGGGGAGCGGCTGGGGCAGGGGTTGGTGGCAGATGAGAGGACAGGGAGCTGGGAAAAGATGATTGGGGGACCGGGTGATGAAGGGAGGCTGAGTTGGTAGTTGGAGGAGCAGATTGAGGAGGAGCCGGTGGAGGAGCAGCAGGGGTCGCCTGGGCTGAGGGAGCGGCCGGTGGAGCGGATGACGGATGAGAAGGTAAAGAAGGTGGGAGAAGAGATGAAGGAGGTGGATTTGACAGGGACGGAGGGGCAGGAGGGTTTGGAGGTCGAGTTACTGGTGCTAGGGTTTGGTTCTGGAGGTGCGGAGGTCCTGATGGAGCTGGAGGGGGAGGAGTGCTGTAGAGTGACACCTCATTAGCTCCTGCTGCACCTCCTCCAAGGAGAAGGGAGTGAGGATGAGCATGGGCGTGGGCGTGGGCATGGGCGTGGGCATGGGCATGGGCATGAGCATGAGCATGAGCATGAGCATGAGCATGGGCATGGGCGTGGGCGTGGGCGTGGGCGTGGGCATGGGCATGGGCATTTGCTTGAGCATGCGAATGCGAGTGAGCAAGAGCAATAGCTGCGGGATCAGGTATGGATCCTGGTGGGTAAACCCGCTCATCACTCTTAAATTCAAATCCAGTCTTTAATCTATCTCGATGAGCTGCCATTGAGTGAGGGAAGCCCACGCCTCCTAATCCTGCACCCCCAATCCCTCCAGGCACTGGGCCTCCTGGCATCCCAGGATGGCCACCAACACCTGGACCACCTTCTAGACTGCCCCCATACAAAAAGCCCAAGATAGCAGCTGCTGTAGCTGCATCAGTGGGCAGGTGGTGTGGGTGGCCTAAAGCATGATTCTGAAATTGAGGAAGGAAGAATGAGGGGTGGACATGGGGATGGCCATGGTGAATTTGGGGGTGGTGTGCTTGGGCACGGCTAGCCACCCCAAGTGGAGACATAGCGTGGGGCCGAGCATATTCACTCAGAGTTCTCAGTGCTGGTGTGTCAGGGCCCAAATATGGACCTCCTAAACCGATTCCCAGGGCTCCCTGAGGACCTCCAACCACTGCTGATGCCCCTCCCATGGATGGTAAGAGGAGGGAATGATGGATAGTGTGAGAAAGACTTGGGTGGAGATGGTGTGCTGGAGGCAGGTGAGCATGTGGATTTGAGGGGTGATGCTGGGGGTGCGAATGTGGATGGGAGACAGCGTTGCTGGAGGAAGAAGCAGAAGAAGATGAAGGGTCGAGAATGATAGAGGATGAGGGAGGGAAGAAGAGGGATGAGCCCTGGCGACCCCCTCCGGCAGCGCTGATATCCTTCTGCTGCTGAAGAGACAACAATAGAACACAGTAAATCACATGTTCTTCAAGCTACTTTCTTTTCCCCCATTAAACTGATCAATTTAATCTACATCAAATCCATCAAATCTGACAGTGTAGTTGATTATTACCCTGAAATGTGCACACCTGTAGATGTTGATCCAGTTCCCTCTCACGTTCACGCTCTCTCTCTCGTTCCCTTTCTTTCTCTCTTAAGTCTCTGGCCCTCTGCTCGACCTCCCTTCGGGCCCGTTCTATCATCTCATTCCTCTTCTTCCACAATTTTGAACCATCTAATGGGACAAAGAGGACATCACTGCGGGCGCAGGAGTTCCCGCTGCCACGGTCAAGGACCTTGTGAAACCTGGAATCATGAGACGCAGCACTTACAACTATTACAAGCAATTCCCTCACTGTCATTAGAGGTCTAAAGACAATGACGCAGAGACAATTTTAGGATTATGCTGTTTTGACCTTACCGTGCTGATTGGCTGGCATGGATAGGAATATCCACAGGTTTTGGCTCAGGTGAGGGACTTCTCAACACCGGTGGAGGGCTTTCACTCTCCTCTCTGTCATCAATTGGTTCTTCCTTGATGACAGGTGTGGGAGGCGGGCCTGAATCTGAAAGTCCCTCTCCACTGGGGAGCGAAGAGCTTGAGGCAGGTGTTGAGATGCTGTTGTTGTTGGCAGAGTTATTAAGTGGTGGAGGTCCCTTTGCGACATTTTGAGGCGAGAGTGACAGTGAGTTGTTATTACTGCTACCATGTGCACTACTGTTGCTGCTGCTGGTGGCCACGTTGCTGCCATTGTTCCCATTGGTGTGATATGTTCCACTGAATTGAGGGTGGTTGTTCAAAGTGCTGTGGAAAGGGGAAGGGCGGCACCCAGGTGAACAACTGGGTGGCACACTTGATGCAGGAAGTTGTATGTTGGGTGCAGAGGAGGATCCATGGGGGAAAGATGAGAAGGCTCCCATCTGGTTGGTGGATGGGCTGGGTAAAGGAGATAGGGGTGTTGGAGGAGTCTGGGCAGAGGACTGATAGTGTGGGGGACGGGCACTGGCAGACATACCTGAGGGGGGTGGTTGGGTATGGGAAGCTGGAGGTGGTGGCAAAGGAGGCTGAGATGGTGGATGGGGATATGGTCCATGATGGCTGGAAGAAGAGGAGGGAGAGAGTGCAGGAGGCTGATTTGGGCCTCCACGACTTTGGTACAGAGTAGACTCTCTGAGGTTTGAGTCTCTATCTCTGTCTTTGGGCCCAGACTGGTAGTGTGGGTGAGGTGGGTGGGGGTGCTGGGATCCTCCAGGTCCTGGATACTCTCGTCCCAGGTTTGGAGTTACCCCGGGGGAGCTTAAATACTCCCGATTTGTGCCAGCAGAAGGAGGTGCTCCTGAGGGAAAGTCTTTTCCTCCTGCAGGAGGATACTCTCTGTGAAAGTGGTCTGCTCCAGAAGAGGGTGTTTGTGCCTGCTCCATGGGAGGAGGAAAGTCCCGGTTCGATGAGTTTGGAGGATGTGAGTGAGGGTGTGGGGGCATGGATGAATGGGAAGGGTGACTGGGATTGTTTTGAGGTGATGCAGGTGGGTCACGGTTCAGCATGGGTGTGCCCGGTAACCCACTAGTTGAACTTGGGGGGTTTCCCTGTGGCATTGAGTTGTTGTTGGGGTTACTGTTACTAACAACTTCTCTGGTCTGGCCCCCAAACTCACCCCATCTGCTCCCTTCTTTGTCTCTGGGATGCTGCCCCCCTGCAGTTCCACTGGGGCCAAAGTCTCTACTCTGGTTTTGGTTTGGCAAGTTAAACTCCCTTCCTCCTTCGCGTTCTCTTTCACGATCCCTGTCCCTGAAAGTTGGACCAAAGTCTCTTCTTTCTGGACCTAAGTTAGGTCCATCTCTCACAGAACCTTGGTACTCCCGGTTCTGACTTAGTGAAAGACCTCCATACTCCCTACCTTGGATGTTGTTGGGCCCACCCAGTGCACCACAAGAACTATTATTATTTCCCCCACTACTATTGTTGCTGCTGTTGCCGATGGGAGTAGAGAATTCCCGGTTCATCTCCCTCCCCCCACATTCCCCCCTCACTCCCCTCTCCCTCTCTCCTGCAGGCCCTCTCTCTCTGTCCCCTCCCCCTCCAGCGTACCTGGGAAGGTACTCCCTATGGGGGTGTGGGTGAGGATGGGGTAAGTAAGAAGGGTGGGAGGAAGAGTGGCGAGAGGATGGAGGGTTGTAAACAGAGGGAAGTTGCTGCTGCTGTACTGGAGGCTGATGCTGAGGTTGGTGTGAATGGTGGTTGCCTGGGTAACGGGTGTAGCCCCAACTCCCTTGGCAACTAGTTGCTGTGCCACCCTGCCAGCTGGTGGAGCTGTAGTGGTGGGGGTGGTTAGAAGACTGGTTCTGAGGCTGAGGCTGAGACTGCGATTGCGGCTGTGGGCCAGACTGTGGCAACAGAGAAGGAGGTGTGGACTGAGACTTGTCCAGAAGTTTGTCTCCCTTTTCTATTTTGTCTCTTTCTGTCTTAACCTCAGCAGGCAAGTTTTGTCCTCCAAGCTCCAAAGGTTTCAGGGCAGGTGGAGGAGGAAGTGGAGGGGGTAAGGAGTGGGAAATATTGGGGCTGTTGTGGGAAAAATCTGCAGAGATAGTTGTCTTGGGAGGACACTGTGGATTAGCTTTGGAAGTCATTCTGTTGCAACTCTCAACACCTGTTGGTGCACCATACTCAACTTTACACATCAGTTTTGAGTCCAGGGAGAAATATGACTTCCTCCCACTATTGCTGTCATTTGATGAATCTCCTGTTCCACGGAGAGAAGGAGTCAGACCAGAAGAGGAGCAGGGAGTAGAGGGGGGCTTCAGAGATGGACAGTCCTCAACTGCCTCCACCTCTTGCTTTTCTCCATCCCCACAGGATTCCTCCCCCCTCCCCTCTCGTAGCACTCTTCTATCCTCTCCTGTGACTTTCCCCACTCCCCCCTCTTTACCTTTCTCCCTTTCACCTTGCTTTGGTGAGTCAGGGCCATCAGAATCAGAGTCCAGGCTACCCAGGGGGGAAGCAGAAAGACTTGGAGATGAGGAACGATTGTCCTGGTCTATATCCCGCCCGCTGCTCAGACTACTACTGCTATTGGCCAGGCTTCCTACAACTGAACTCCTACTCCCCTGGGATTGGCCATCTTCATTGTCACTCTCGCGAGATTGGCTGGCAACTGAGGTTGGGGGTGGGACAGTGGAGGGAGTTGAGCTGTCAGTCGAGTGTGTTGATGTTGGAGGGTTTGGGGTAGAGGCCGAATCCTGACAAGAAAAGATCATTTATGTATGAGGTGAAAACCTATAACGCTGACAGTGTATATATTCTTGGAAGGAAAGAATAAAATTCTTGCTCAGACAGCAACTGCTGTGTGATTTATCTGAAAATGTAGCTTTATAATTGGACTTTATGTAACAAACTGATGAAATGTAACACAAACCTGAACTTTCTGCCTCTTTGGAGGAGACACAAGTTCCTCCCCCTCACTCTCAGATGAATCATGCCCTTGTGATCTGCGACTGAAGCGATTTCCAGCCAAATCTTCACCAGCACCTCTTTGCTAAAATAACACAAGACTTTTAATTCTGTTGTGATGCTTCTGAATCCATAACAAGCCTAAATCTGTTTTTAGAACAAAGCCACGCTTGCATGCACACACACACTTCAACCTCTCGCACCAAACATCAAAGATTTCAATGCGCTAAAGTGCACAACACAGGATCGAACAATCCTTACAATGCAAGGGTATGTCTGTGGCAATCATACTGATGACTCATACACTGAGAAGCACACCCAAACTCAAATTATTTAAAAACAGAGACAGGTATTTATTGTTAATGACTTTTATTATCGCATGCACACATAAAAAGATTTGACCGCAAAACTAAGGAGAAGAGAAAAGATGTCAAAAGAGATGAGCTCTAACCGTCTGCCTGTCATTGCGTTCAGGGCGAGTGGGGCTGGGGTGCGGGCGTCTACCCCTTCTCTCTTCACTTGCCCCCCGCCGTCGCCCACTGCGCATGGGCATCTGCAAAGTCCAGCAAAAGAAGAAAACATAGCAGATGGTGCAAAGTGTCCAACATAAAATGGTTAGCCGAAAAATAAAGGGGAGGAATAGAAGAGAATAAGACAATGGGTTCATGATGGAATATAGCATGGGCAACAGAAAATAAAGAAGATGAGGGAAGTAAGAAAAAGAAAATGGTGTAAAAAGAGAAGGCAGAAGAACACAGAAGAGAGAAGAAAAAGTCAGACACAAAAATGGAATTGGCTTTTACAACCACACAAATAAATATTCTACATCTTATTCATTGTAGCTATTTTAAAAAAATATCACATTTTAAATTAGTTTAGATGTAGTCACACTGAAAAATGTAGAGGAATTAGGCAATCACTGACACTGCAATGAAAAGCAGACATAGGTCTTGTGCATACCGATTCTTTGTGTGTCCTTGTTTTCATTATTTCTTCTTTATAATATCCATTTTACAACACAAGCCATTGCAGGGACTGAACTGGTTCCAGCTGTATTCTGACCGGGCTGTGTTACACCATGAGAGCTACCAAAACCTGTGAAAAAGCACAAGCAAAGAAGGTATGATTCAGTCTGCATGGAAACCAAACAGAGAATTAGGGGAAAAAAGAAAAAAAAACATCACAAAAAGGAAAGATGCAGTGATGATTTACTCTCTTCACAGAGAGGAGTTCAGGAATTTGTGAAATTTTGAAAGTATCTGAGTACACAACAGCAAAAGCAAGGTAACAGCATTTAAATTCCCTGCATGTTCCACACTGTATTGGCACAACTGCTCATCACTGCACTCAAAACAGTCTCCTCTCTACCCTCTGCTTTCACCACAGCAGCCCAAACCCACATGCACAAGAGGTTAACCCGCTCTCACCAAAAGACTGCACCCGTTTGAGTAGAACTAAAACACTGAAAAGCATATAACAAATATGGATCAGATTGGATTGTAGTCTTCAAAATACAGAGAACTTCAGCAAACATCTTGGGAATATGGAGCCACACCCCCCTCCCTTGCTTCCACCATCCCTACAACAACCCACAGCCACTTGTGGTTAACCCACATGACCTGGTTATGGCCAGTAGAATCAAATGCTTATTTATTCAGCCAGCCAGTAGGGAAATGCACAATGACAAGATTCTTTATTGGTGTGGTTGTGGTCGACAATGAACAGTAGGTACCTTGCAAGTACTTGTCTAACCCATTCATTCATGTGCCACTATGAAGAAAAAAATGGCCCATGTATATTGAATGAGGCTAAAAATAGTGCACACGTTGAATGAAAAAAATGTAACGCTGAGGTAATGTGCATGTACACTTCCTGTAAATAGTGTATTAAAAGAAAGCAAGCTAAATCTTGTAACAGCTCTACTACACATGGCCATGCATTAATTAGTGCATGCTGCAGAGAGAAATTCTGGCTTTAGTGTAAAATATTTAAAGTCACAATCTGTATACACAGTCTGAGAGGAAAGGAACATGTGTATTGTGAATGTTCAGTCCCCTAATTTACCTACACATGACTTAGTTCACAGTACTAGTATAAGCCTTCAGTGCCTGCTTGTGGGTCTCTGTAAGGGCTACACAATGCATCTCAGTTACAGGTGGCTGCTAGCCTGTCTGTGGTCACCTGCAGGTCTTTGGCTATGGTCAGTAAACAACTAGGACGCAATCAACAGCAGCATTAACATCACCAGTTCCTCTGACACTCTCGTGCAAGCACACAACGCATGCATTATCAACAAACTGGTCCCTGCATGTGATGCAAAGCAGCAGCATGCAGCTCCTCTGCTTACATCACCACCGCAACGACTCTTTCTTCTTTCTTCCTGCGAATGTTATTGATACACACGCAGAGGAGACCGGCCAAAGCTGCTCTGTTGCACTGTCACAGACCACCGCGGCGGAGCACGGTCCATCAGCGACGACGTGTTCAGCAGCACATACATGTTCACAATCAGAATGGGTCCCTGTGCATGGGCTGTTTCTAAACGCTGCACATGCTGAAAAGAAAGATCATTCGGAATGGCGAATCATTGCATTTCGCACCGGCTCCTTCTCCCCCTCTCCTCGCAGGAATGTGGGTGCGCGTCGTGCACTCTATAAACATTAATTCACCGGGACATAATTCAGCCATCGTGCAAGATGATGATTAGCGCACAAAGGAAAAATGGGAGGGAGAGCACAAACGTGGCCATCAGGAAAAGCTCCAAATACAAGAATGTAAGCATCCATTTTCCTTTTCCTTACCTATAATATCCAGCGATGCGTTCTTCCACTCTCACTCTGCCTTTCCTTTCTCTCCCTGTTTTGTCGTTTTTATGTTGCACGCTGACACGCACGCCTCAGAGCCCAGGCGTCTGTCAACAGAGGCTCGCGCTGGCTCATATTGCAACGGACTCCGATGATAATAACAATAAGGCAGAAGAAATCTCTTTTCGTTGCAGGGGAAAACAGGGGTGCCAACTGAAGACTGTACAAATTGATGCGTACCCTTGCCTCTTNCCTTCTTCTGTTTTGCCCCCCTCTTCCACCCTACCTACTCCCCCTCTTCCTCCAAGACGACTTGCACTTTTCTTTTTATTAAAAAAAAAATATGCCCCTCTCCGGTCTTACAGTCACAATGTTTAGCAGAGGGGTAAGCCAGAGAGAGGGATGCACGTCGGGTGAGGGAAAGGGAGAGTGGTGAGGGCGTGATTTGCATAAGGAGAGAAGGGGAGGCTGGAGAAGGAGGGAGTAGTGTGGCAGGGAGAAAGAGGAAGAGAGGCGCAGAGTGAGGGCCAAAACTCTGAAGAGGGAGGGGACCAAGAGGGAGGGTCTCTCTTGCCTAGTCCCTTTAGAGTCACCTTTACTGTAGAGAGAGGCTCTGCTCTGACTAAATAACTATCACCTTATCTCATAGTAAACACTGAAGAGGAACAAATGTCCTATGTATCTTAGCCCTTGTCACTTTATTTGTCAACCAACATGAGAAGTAGATTAAATAGAAAAACACATTTATTCATTTATTTATTTAGTCGTTATGACTTAGCTAACAAAGAAGGCCCCACTCGTTTGAAATAATTAAACCAATTAACAATTAAATCTCTCCTGAGCTGTGAGTCTGTTCAGCAGCTCCCTGTCTGGGAAAAGCTTGCAGCGGTGTGTCCAGTCAAGCGGCTCTGCAGACCTCCTCCTCCTCCTCTTCCTCCTCCCCGCTCCTGTCGTTCGTTCACTCCCTCTCCTCTTCCCTTCGCGCAGCCCCCTGTCCCGTCTCCTATTGTGTGGTAACCATGGCAACCCGACCGGAGACTGTGCGCTGTGCGCCTGCGTGGCCTCAGCCTTCCTTCATCATCGTCACCAGCAGCCCTAGCACGATAGGAACTGAAGTCTACTCGTGCGCCCTCTGCTGTTCAGTCTCCGTAAGGACAGTGTGTGCATCGATACAATTGCTGCTCCATAAGGTCAACATTTGCTATCACCACCTTTATTCTTCAACACGACCTGAACCTTCTTTAATTAGCCTACTTTAATCCAGCATTCTTGATGGATTTTCAAAACTGTCTTTTGTTCATTCTCAGTCATGATGATCCCACTCAGCTTCTGTAATGTTGGGTGGGACTCTAGGGAGGATTTATCACTCCATGACACTGTGACCACAGATTTTCTTTCCAGTTCTTGAGTACTTTTGATAACAATATCTTTTTACTCTTAATTTCCTTCTTTATGACAAGCTTCTTGGCAGCCACACTGCCATGGACCATTTCCGATGAGACTGAACAGATCAACTGAAGGTTCAGATCCATTTTTCAGTCCCCATGTTAGGTCTTCACTGCACATATTTTATTCATTTAAAAAGACATTACATGCTAATCGGTATGTTTGGAATAGATAGGTTTATTTTTTTAAGCTTACCACTTCCTCTTTTGTCCTTCACTTTCCCAGTTTCCTAAATTGTTTTAAGGACCCTCTGCACACCATGCTGAGAAATGTCAATGTTCAATTAAAAGCTCTTTTGGAATCAACTAGTGGGAGTAAAAATGATGCCTGCCAAAGTATCTTCTTTGGTATGTTTTGTTGATGCAGCCAAATAAATGGGAACACAATATATCTCTTTGAGACATGCTGCTAGTAACAAATGGCCTAAAAACTATTTCAAATAGGTTCTTTGCAAATTTCCCGTCAGTCATAAGTCAGTGATAACTAGCTTAACCAAGAAAGAAAAAGTCAAGTATGAGCACTGGAATGAAATGAATGAAAGCAGCAGCTAAACACCAAGGAAAAACTTTGGGGTGCTTTCAGAAAATCAAATGGTTGAGGGCTAGTTGAAAAGCAATACAAGAAAGATGGGCTCCTTGCAAAATGTAAAGAAATGATAGTTGGCTTAAATTTCTAGCACAAACCTGCAAATAAAGCTATGACATGTGTAAGATTCTTCTTTTAAGTCACAATAGTTTTAATCATGATATTTCCCGAAGGCCAAAAACTAATAGAAAAATTCCAACAAGCAATCACTATACTGTGTATATACAACTGTACATTGATTTGTCATACCACTATGACTTCCTGCACAACTATAAGGCTTCACACCTTGAACACATAGATTAAAGCTTCTTTTACTTGTACTTTTTTGTTTATATTATGAAAAAATTCCCAGTAAAAGTGGTTGATCACTGTTGCCCAGCAGGTGCTTTGCCTCTGCCAGTTGATTTTACATTTAATTTCATGTGGTAACTAATGGATCACTAACAGAACATATTATTCAGCAAATCGACAAACACAAAAAGTGGATATATTTGATAATCAAAAATGTGATTCTTGTCCATGGATCATTCATTTAGTTTCTTATAGTTTACACATGCAGGAACTCTCAGGTCACATTCTTCTCAGAAAAAAACAGAAATCCCAAAGCATTACCTTTTACCCTTTTTAGGTGTTATCATAAACCCTGAAGAGGCAATATTTTTTTGCAGAGCAGTAGCAGCAGTGGTACACATATACAGTGGATTATGCCTTTTTTAACATATGCAAAGAGAACTTTAGAGTTGACATATATTTATCTCTTTATTGAGCTTAATCTTCAACAAAATAACAGACACAGTTTTGTTGTAACAGGAGGGAAACAAAACAACAGCACAAAAGATAAAACACCTCCACACTGAGTGAAAACGATACCATCAGAGGGATCAGGAAAGAGAAAGAAACTAACAAGCACATCAGGAGAAGTTTGACTTATTTACTGAGGTTTTAGATCAATATATTGCAGCTACAATGTATTATCTGTGTATTTTATTTACTATAAGACTTCTTTATGTGTTTCTTTGTGTGTTTTGCAATACATGAGACGAGAAAATAATTTAAACCGTCTATACGTTTATGGAAACGTAACCATTTTTACGTGTCCTTTTTTATGCACCACAGCTAATGGCGCTAACGCTCAAAGGGCACTGGGGTTGCGGAAGTTGTGCCCAGCAAAGCGGGCCTGGTCACCTAACTCTTCCTCAATCCTGAAAGGAAGAGGAGGTGAGGAAGAAAATAGAGATCAATTCAGTGCAAGAAGATGGATGTGAAAAAGAAGGAAAGAATGGGAGAAAAAAGGAAAAGCGCTTTAAGTGGTACTCAGGACTTCTTATATACGTACAAACATACAGTTAAAATTCTAAAAACCTACCTCATGAGCTGATTGTACTTGGCCAAACGTTCAGATCGACAAGGAGCTCCAGTCTTGATCTAATGCGATACAAAAATACCCAGATTTACTGGATTTTACATCTACAGTATGTTGTTATGGTATTACCATATGCTAAATGTACCATTGCACCTTTGCAGAAAATATTTTACTCACAGATTGGACAAATACACTCTCGAGTTGCTGCATTTATACATTTTGTGTTGCCTCATTTATGCAAAATGTGACACAACTCAAAGTGTCTACCATGCTATGCTAAATGATAAAACATTATATCACAAATTGCATGATAATGTTAAGAATGGGCAGCACTTGATGTTGAATGTTGAATGCATTACCTGTCCAGTGCAAAGACCAACCACCAGGTCAGCTATAAAAGTGTCCTCTGTTTCCCCTGAGCGGTGGCTCACCATCACACCCCAGCCATTCTCCTGGGCCAGTTTACACCTGAGAAGAAAGGACACAGTCAAAGTGTCAATGTACAAAATTGCACGTGAAATTTTTTTAAAAAGAGAAAGAAAATCAACGAACGCTTTAATGGCCTCTGTGACAGATCCAATTTGGTTGACTTTGAGGAGCAGACAGTTGCAGGCCTTTTCCTCAACAGCTCGTTGTATCCTGCGTGGGTTTGTGACGGTTAGGTCATCACCAACCACCTGCACAACACATAAAGCAAAGTTCAGACAGAAACAAGTAAATTTTGTTTGTCATGATCAGTGGTAGTGATAACCAGAGTAGTGGGTAGGCTCTTCTTTTTTGTCTCCAATTTTAAAGCTCAACTAAAGACAGACTGTGGTTTTGGCCCGCAGCACATTGCCCCTCTGTCTACAATGAGCTTTCTTAAATCATCGTCACACTCTAACCTTCACTCCCTCATCACTCCCTAATACATCTGAGGACCAAGGCATTTTGGTTGATGCCCTCAGTCTTCAGAAAACTCTTCTGCATATTAAATCTAGCTCTACCACTGGAAAATAAAATCAGATCAGGGTTTCTAGTAATTGATCAAATATGTCAAAGGCTATATTTTGCTGTGTTATTCTATAAAAAAAAGACTTACTTGGATGCCCACTGAGGCTGTGAACTGTGACCAAGCAGGCCAGTCGTCCTGGTCAAAAGGATCTTCGATAGACACCACTGAACAAAAGAGATGGGTGCTATGAGAGGTAAGCCACACAGACAATACTAACAGCTTTTCGCCACAATACACATATGCACACTTGTACTTGTCCCACAAGCAGCATACACACAACTGACAGGATAATGACCCTCCCTGGTTGTCAAATATGCAGCCACATATCATCTAAACATCTCTATAGGACCTCTTTCTCAGGAGGAGAAACTCACAACAGTTCTGTTTTCTCTGCAGCAGCTCATTCTATCTAAAATGTGAAAACAGATATATGCCAGTGGGAGAAATAAACTGGTGCATCTGTTTTCTTAGAGCAGTAATACCAACACTTGGTCTCCAGGCAACTGTGGCTTAAAGGTCTGCAGAAATCAATAAACTCTCTTTTCTAACTGCTCCATAAAAACACACATTTCTGACATGTCTGTGAGGGGTTGAATCCCATTAAAATGCATCATAATACACACCTGGGTAATTGCTAATGAAGCCCTGGTAGATGCTGGCCAGCTCCTCAGCGCTGATATTGCGGGCAGCATTAGGTGGGGACTTAAAGTCCAGATCATATTTGCCCTCACTGAAAAACTCTGAGGCAGCCACATCCATTCCTATCACCACTTTGTCTGTGAAGCCTGCTTTCTCTATGGCTGTCTTGATCAGCTCTAGGGCTGAGAAGAAACAACAAGAGAGGGATAGGATAAAGAGTTAGATTGTCTAAAAAAAGAGAAAGGGGGATTTTTAGGTGGTCACAATACTTACCTTCACTATTTTCCTGTATATTAGGGGCAAACCCTCCTTCATCACCCACATTTGTGGCATCCTGGCCATACTTCTCCTTGATGACACTTCTCAGTGTCTGGTAGAGCTCCGCCCCCACACGCAGAGCATCACGGAAAGACTCCGCACCCACAGGAAGAACCATGAATTCCTGCATGGCCAATCTGTTACCAGCATGAGAGCCTCCGTTGATCACATTGAAAGCCTAAAAATAGGGATGGGTTAATTACAGCTCATAATATTTCAGTGTTTCTGTTTAAAAGGTAGCATTTTTATGATATTAGAAAATAAAAACTCACAGGAACTGGGAGGACCAGCTCTCCGTTTCCTGCCAAATCAGCAATGTGACGGTAAAGGGGGACACCTTTTTCTGCTGCGCCAGCTTTGCATATGGCCAGTGATACTCCAAGAATAGAATTGGCCCCAAACTTAGCTGAGAGGAAACACGGAAACAACCATTTAACACATGGATGTAGTCAGCCGGGTGGTGCAGAAGCACGTTAGTACACGTCACTGTATATGAAATGTAGCTTTACATTTATTTTCAGTGCCATCCATTTCAATCATCATGTTGTCCATTTTCTCCTGCTCCAGCACACTAATACCCTAGAAGACAAGCAAAACATCACTCAAACAGTAAACACATTTTTTTCATGCTGCTCCTCCTGTCCATGACTATGCTCTGCAGTGGTTACTCACAGACTGGATGAGAGCAGGTGCCAGGGTGTCATTGATGTGTGCAACGGCCTTGGTTACACCTAAGATAGCAGGTCACAGAAATATTAAGGCTCAGTGTTCTTATTCTTGGACAAAAGGATGAAAAAGAAAAAAGAAACTCATGACAAGAGATGAAGTGAATAAATCTTTCAAACACTTACCTTTGCCCTTGTAGCGAGTTTTATCTCCATCTCTGAGCTCCAGAGCCTCATAGATGCCAGTCGATGCACCACTGGGCACAGCCGCCCTGAACAGACCTGGATTAGAAATGGAGGATGGGCCACAGAGAGAGGAGTTATATATAAGGGGTAAAAGGTTGAGAAGATGCAGAGTGGAGGAGATGGTAAGGTTTTTAGTGTATTTGTGATCATTATCATTTTTCTTACCTTTGCCTGTATGCAGATCTACTTCCACAGTAGGGTTTCCCCTGGAGTCCAGGATCTCCCGGGCAACAATATTTACTATAGACATCCTGTAAAATTACAAGGGATCATATACCTCATTTCACAATTTTACTGCGGATTATGGCTAGGTGCTCATACAGAAATTCAGTGAGTCATTCCGTCTAACTTGAGTAGACAAGGATGCAAATGAACAAATGGTACAGAAAAAAGTAAAGCATGTAAAATTATTCCTAAAGTAAAATATTAAAAGCAATCGTCAACATGGATTTCGTATGGAAAGGCTTCAATTTCGCTTTAGTCACAAGATACTTCTCACTGGCTTCATTTCAGAAACACACACTATGATTATAGTGACGCAGCCTTATGGATGGAAAGCGGTGGAAAAGAGACTCCCTGGGAAGAGGCTCTCTCTCTTTCTCACTCTCACACACACAGAGTAAGAGAAAGAAGCATAAATCAAAAGCCAATAATGCATACCTATTTAAAAATCTGTCAAACTGTTCCAGACCACAAGCCAGTTCAATTTCTGGGCTGTCTCAGTCAGTGACTGAGAATATGGAGCAATGAAGAGATGAGACAGTTAGAAGACAGTGAACAGGGGCATGAGGAGAAGGGTGACAAGGAGGAGGCGGCTTTGAGGGATGGAGGGAATGAAGATGATGATCAATCTTTTTTAACATTACCTGCCGTGTGTTTGAAGCCTGGTGGAGAGTGAGCGTCTGTGGGCAAATGAGAAGGAGAGATAGAGAGGAGGTGGGAGAAGAAGTGATGAAAACATATGACATGAGGGGGGAGGGGAAACGTGTGAGTCATTGGAAGATGAGGGGAGCAAGGGAGGCAACGAGAAGAGGAGAGAAAAAAAGGATGGAATGGAGTAGCTGGAGTTGAGTGGATATCTATGTTATTAAGGATGCAAGAAAAGAATATGTAACCACTAAATGCCATTTACCATCATCTATCTCATGCCAACACAAACCCTGTTATTCATTTCCTCTCACTGGTGTAACCCACATGACACGTAAGAATATTCTTGCAAATTGCTTACATCAAATTATTGTAGTTATGCCAAGTCTAGGCAGTTCTCTTGTCCACATGATGATATTGTTTGAAAAAGAAACAAACATCTCTATAGTTAAAGATGTGGATGACAAACCACGACAACAAAGAAACCACTGGAGGATAGATCTCTGCAAAGACAGCATAAAATGAGTCGCCCTGTCAGGGAATGTTGGAGATCAAATGATGGCAATGAAAGAAGACAAGAAGACAGGTAGACAGGTGACAGGAGCAGGGGCTGCTTGGGGGAGCATTTAAAAATAGTCATGGATGTAATTAAAGATACAGAACACAAAGCAGGAGGCAGCGCTGGGAGCTCACTATGGTAGAGATTTGTCAGAAAAGAGAAAGTTTTTCATTGGCTGCTAAGCTTTCATACGCCATCTGGATATCACATGACCTGAACATGGTTGCAGAGCAGAGGAGCAGCAGATGAGTACATGCACATGTACATGCAGAGGGTATAATGTATGGCACAGCTGTTCAATTACAGTCAGGTGCAGATTTACACTCTTTTGAACCTGCAATCACATGTAAAGACATATATTCATTTCTAAATCAACATTTAAGTAGAAATACTGTTTTGAATCTCCATGTTGTATTTGCAGCTGCACCATCTCATAATTCAAAACATGTATTCAAACACCAGACACATTTTGCAATTATCTAACAATGTTTAATGAATTTTTATTTAGTTAGATTAATTAGTTAACAGTATACAATTCAATTCACTGACACACTAGTGTCCTCACAAACATAAAATGGACTGTACAGTAGAAGTACTGTATACTGCAGCACATTTGTGCAGCAGGCCAAAACACATGTCAAGTTTTGAGAATGAGTGTATATAAAGTGAGTGTATCAACACCCATGTTTACACAAGGGTGTCTGTATATCTCTGTGTAACAGTAAGGAGGATGAACTGTAGATGGAACTATCAATTGTTTGATGTTTTGTTGTGCATGTGTGTATATATATCATATGTTGTTCATGTTTAGACAGTCCAGTCATATCAAACATTAATGACGGGCAGTTGTGGCAAGCGTCAACTTCCGTCTTCAGCGTGTTTCACAGCATCAGGGAAGTGTTCCTTCAACTTCTTCCATCTGTTTGCCAAATGGGGTATCTGGAAGACCAAACAGCCAAGGTCATTCATTACACCAAATACAAATGAATAATTCCATTGTACAGCAATTATTCAAAACTGGGATCCTAGATCATACTATAACTAATGTCTAACAGCAGCAGAAATTTGACTACAATTTATCTAAAGAAACATTATACAAGCCTTTTAAAAGAGAGCAGATCAGATGGTTGTCATCCATATTGTCTCTTATAGCATATTTACTGTAATGCTACCAATTAAACAATATCACTCTTAATGACATGCAATGATTGCTCTTAATTATAAAAATCAGAATATCAAATTATAATTCTTATCTGGTTATGCTCTGAAATAGGGATGCACAGGTAAAAACAGAAACAAAATCTAAACATAGAATAACTCTGACCTCATTCATGAAATAAAACCTAAAAATAGAAATGAATGAGGCTAGATCTTTGCATGTGCTTTAAAATTAAAACCAAATTTCAATTATCCTTTATTGTAATCTTCAAAGCTAGGAAATAACCCTTAATTTTATGTAAAGAAAGGAGATTGTGCTCTGCAAAACATAAATAAGTGTATTAATCAGATCTAAAGGCATGAAAAGCTACTGTATTAGAATAATTCCCCGGTTTGATTAAGTTTTTTTTTACCTTTTCACCAGTCGTAACGCGGACGAGTTTGGGGCTGACGGTGTCTGGGGGACTCATGTCGATGAGGTGGAGGCGTTGAGGTGGGAGGGGCGGTAAGAGCCAGCTGCTGTCCTCCTGCGCGTCGATCTTGGCCGTACTCAAGCGCACGGGCATCTGGGGGAACGTACCTTCCTGCCTCCCTCCTCCACTCCTCATTAAACGCTGGACCTTCACCTATCAGGTGCAAAAGGTCACATGCATATATAACTACATCTGTCTGAAGAATGTATACCATTGATCAGCTGATATTAAATTAGCAGCCAGACTCACTCTCTTCAAGGTTAATGAAGTCTTGCCGTTCCTCGCGATCTCCGGTGCGGCGATTTCGTGAACGCTCAATGATGTGTCCACGATCCCCGATGTGATGGCCGATGGCAAGACGCTCGAGGCCACTCTCGCTGTCCCTCACAGATTGCCGGGTCTCACGGATCTGAGGGGGAAAGTGAGAGGCAACTCAGTTTACTTAACAAGCAGAATGTTCTGCACTCTGAATGAACTTTGAAATATTTGTACAACTATGACATTTATTATGTACATTACTTATTCAATGTCATCATAGTTACTATTATTTTCAATATTATAAAGATACTTCTTAACTAAAATCTTAGCAGTTTAAAGTTATTCCTACCCCTCCAGGGCCTCTTCTTGTTTGATGTGTTTGTTGATAAACTTTTGGAGCCCCCACATCCGAGGATGAATAAGAGATCACTGTTGAAGAGGAAAAGGTCTGACAGTTTGGTGAGCCGGTCATGCTTTCCTAAAAAAGGGGCAAAAAGCAAAAAGCAAAAAAAAACAACAACCCATAAGCAAATAGAAGGTGTGATGAAATAAAACTTATACAAACGTTTCATTCATGCTGATAATTACTTTCTGTTTGCAAATGGCTGACAGAAATGCTCACCATGTTTTCCATCATTTCTCCCATCATGCCAAACATATCCATGAAACCTCCCCCCTGCAAGCATTAAGAAGATATATGAAATTCCAATTAGCTAAAACACTGCTTTAAAACAGTTACACATCGCATGTTTCTCAGAGTTTACTGAAGCAGGCTGACCAGATATATCACAGGTTTAATTGGTAAAGAAATATTTTTGCTCTCAATACTTTTTCCCCCTCCCATTCAAAATATTCAAAATACTAAAATCCTATCAATTTATTTCTTATAAGTGAAGATGTATGTGCAGCTTTCATCCACGCATTACAGTGACTATAAGAATACCGGCTTGCTTGAAATTAAGGGACAGCTAATTTGATTTGTGTAAATTAAGTTTTGAATGTAGTGACTGCCTTGAAATCAGCCTTTTCAGACAGTGGCAGAAGAAAAAAAGACGGAGGAAAATGAAAACATTCTGTTGCTTCCAACATTATCACATATGAAGCCAAAATAGCCAAAAGTACATTCTTTGGCCACTGCAACCTCACTTTCAGGGCTAAGAGACTCATCAAAGACACTGGCAAAGATAAATTATCTGCACATTTTTCTAAATGCAAGATTTTAATCGCTGCAGTTAATGAAGGAAGTGACTGAATCGGATACTTACCATTCCCATCATGCCAAATGGAACAAGTGGGCCAGCCTAATGAAAAAAAAGAAAAAAAGAAATCTTAAATATAATTAATACAATAAATTAGCTGATATCGACATCAAACATATTCTTCATCAATGCAGAAGCTTGTTACCGGTCTGCGTGGTGCACGATGTGGCTGCATCTGGGGAGCAAGAGAAAATGGGTCCATGCCAAATGGTCCAAACATACTCCTCATCTGCTGCCTGTGAGCTGCAAAGGGATCCCTGAAAGAATTTAGAAAGATAAAATTATGTTTTTGATTCTATTTTATTTGTTTTTTTCCTCATGAATTAAGTGAGTGTTGCTGTGTAAACAATACTCACATAGGTGAATGTAACCTGAAAAGAAGCACAGAAAGAAAAAAACCTTATCAAACTGAGGGAGTGACAGAGTTTTGTTTTTGTCTTTTAATTCAAGGTTTCTATGCTCAGCTGAAACTTTGAGGCTAGTTTCAGGACCTCAATGTCTCAACAGCATGGTTAGGTTAAACTGAGGTTTAATTCCAAGAGCACTGAAGGACTTTTATGACTTACATAAAAAAAAGCCAACAAATATAAGGTCAATAAAATGTATCTTAAAACAATGAGGCCACAGTTTCTATTTGTGAAGGCACGTGCAATTGTATTTGAACTTCAGTGCAGCCTTAGAAAAATGATAGAACAGCTCTTCTCAAATGTGTAATATGTTATAACATGTTATTCATCAAAACATTTTCAACAGACTTGCTTTAATTGGGTGCTGCTTTCTAGGTATTAACTGATTAATCTCTTAATTT
>JAPMNP010716525.1:6197-23478 GCA_029874935.1 Atherina boyeri | reverse complement strand
CTAAAAGGTTTTTTGGTCTCAATTATCATAATTTTTTGCTATCAGTTTGCCTTTTTTTTCTCTCAATTATATATATATTGTTTTCAAATTGGTTTTCCCTCTCAGATCGTTTTTTTTCTTTAATTTAATAAAAAAACATATATGGCTCCATACTATCAAAATGAAATCTCAGGCCCAACTTATAAAATCTTCTGCTGACAGAAGCGATCAACCTCCTCATCAGTAACAGAGTGAAGTAACAGCAATGGATGAACATAAAAAAAGAAAGAAAAAACTTTAAGCCCAATATGCCCATTTACGGTCAGTCAGTATCCCACAAGCTTGTTAAATAAATCAGAGGGTCTCTGGAGAGGAAAGCAAAACAGTAAAGTCTCCCTCTAAACTCAGCATCACCAGGAAAGCAAACAGTTCAGGTCCCAGTGTAAGTCTTGTTAGGTATGCGCTCTGCACAACACTTAGATTCCTTTCCAGGCATATCCATACAGTGTGAAATGCCAGCATGATGTTATGAAACATAAATCCTCCATGTCTGAACTTTTCATTAACACTGAGTGGTCAAAGAAAACAAGCTCGGGATTTCACCTTGCCTTAGTGATAATAAAATAACTCACAACCGGACTCAACTTAAATCCTCCTGGTTAATGTGTTTGATGCTCTTGCATTCAGACACTTGTTCTAAGTGAAGATATACAGCAGAACAGGACGACTGTCTATCAACTTTATGGGGACAAAATCCACAATCAGAGTCACTGCAGTATGGAAGTTTCTGTACTTTTTACCACCTGAACCCTAGTAAACTGGTGCCTGTGATTCACTATTTTCACCCTGTGAGAGTCTCAGAGAGGACATGCCATTCCCCATTCCCCCAATCACAGTGAGCCAGCAAACATGTGGCCTATTTATTTTTATTTTTATCTTTTTCTCGGCTGTTGTTGGCTGGAAGCGGATGTTCCCAGCAGCAGCAGCAGCAGCAGCAGCAGCAGTATTTCACTTGCAAATTGGCAGCCATTTCATTAAGGGGGGTTTTATGCTCAGAAAAGATACATCACTGAATCAATGATGATTTCCTTTAACTTAATATACAGTATACAAAAAGATGAGATGGGTCCTTTTAAGTAAGAAATTGATCTGTATGATACTGAGTGTAAATAAGTTTAAACCATCAAAAAAGAAAGAAAGGCATCCATTCTCTGTTAGAACTACAGAACTTAAATCAAATGCTACGTGAGCAAAACTCAATTTTCCACACATTAAGACAGAGATGTGAGCTCACATACTGAAAATACAGACATGGGCACAAGTGTGACCCTCTGAGAGGTCCTTCTGTCTTTACACAGGAACAGGCCCACTTAACTTGACAACACATTGAGGTAAAATGAGTCTGATAAACCGGGTTCAAGCCGTAAATCTTTAACTGATTAGACTAATAGCACCCAGACTGAAGAAATCTTAAACAGTGAAACAAAAAAAGATGCCATACCGAGATGCATGAGTATTAAGTGTGCATGTGTGGTGCTGCCCCACTCATTCCATTGTCTATTAGAGGGAATCAAAGGCAACACTCAAGGTTGTAAATCATCATCCCGAGTGAGAAAAGCGTAGAAAGTGGTGGTGACAAACAGGAAATGCTAACAAAAACAAGTTGTGGTTGCTATTTTCTCCCATTCTAAGCCTGTTTGAAAGATATATAGCTTTGGTCTGAGGAGAAACAACAAGAACACAAGATATTTTGAGACAAATCTGTTCCTATACAAAATTATGGGGGGGGTGTCTCATGTTTGCTTCACTTTTTTTTGTTTTTATATCTGAGGCAAAACACTTCAAAGAAAACTTGGCACTGGTTCTACTTTTACCTGTGACTGCAAATGTTGCAGTCCCAAGCACATCTTTGAAATGTTTTAACTGGTTTATGTATTTTTCTGAAGCCTGAAATGTGCCAGAGGAAGGTTTATAAATACGCAGCTGGAAGCTACCCTCTGGCAAAGACTTGTGCCACTTGAGAAAAATATGGAGAGATTAATTGATGATAAGAGTATTTCAAACCCTCACCATTGACCCGGCAAAGTTCTATCAATTACAGGACAGTAGAAGATTAAACTCATACAGCAGCACTTTAACTGAGCGGCAGGAAAATGACAGGTGGCAAGCTCCACTTGACCAAACTGATTTTTCCTTGAAGTTTTGGAAAATGTTAACATGACAGCTCAGTGGACTGTTGTTACCTCTTCACAATGATATAAAGTGAAAGGCAGAATTGACTAAAAACACACTCTCCTGTGTAGACTCCACGTGGTTGACATTTTTTTCACCACAATAAGCGGGAACTCCATTTAAATAAACTCTCAGACTATTAGTCCAACCAGTGTTAATACAGGACACCACAACAGAGCCACTTCATTGTGCAGATAATTAAAATGAGTCACATGGAGGAAAATCTCCCCAAGAGGACATAGAGATCTCTTTGTGCGGGGTCTATTTTTGTGATGGCCTTTCAGAATCCATCCTCTTACCTGGACCTGGCCTTTGCCCATGATCTTGTCCACGATCTCGTTGTCATCCTTGTTGAGCATGCTTTTGTCATAGCACTTCTCGTAGCAAAGTATCCGCAGGTACTGGGAACCCTCCAACTCGATCTCGAACTCCTACGCAGATATAGAGAAGGAGAATTAGATAGTTGCCTTGGCAAAGAAACTACTAGATGTCCCCTAAAAAAAAAGATGACGGGTTAGTGACTGACTTCGTTCCACTGAGGCTCTGTAGTGTCTCTGAAGACTCGGGTCTTAGCTTTGCTGACAAAGTAACCGAATGAATCCACTTCAAGGGTGCAGTATAAATCTGAAAAGAAAAAGAGAAGAGACAATTCTATCATATAAAGACTAACATTTAGATTACTTGTGACATACTTCCATTTAATTATGGCTGAACTCCGACAAGGTATAATATACACCACAATAAAGTCTAACTATTAAACCCCTGTTGATCCAAGTTTTAATTACTAAATTGATTTTAGAGCCATTAAAACAAGTCTTTTAATTAAAGCTCAGCACAACAGGCTAAAAATACTTCTCATGCATGAGTCTCTTGGCACAAAAGCCATATTTTAGTAGTTTATAATACTGACATCCAGCTCCCAATGACAGTCATTTTCATTAATGAATAATCTTTCAATTTGCCTTATCATATAAAGTAATGGTCTGGTCTTAAAAAAGGGCAAAAATAGCACAAAATGTTATTTCCAGAGTCCAACGTGATACATTGAATAGGTCCGACCGTCTCAAACTAACAGTGAAAAAAAAAAGAAAAGATATTAAATTTTGACTAAATATAGCAAAAAGGATAAACAAGCCGGAAAATCAGATTTAAGAAGCTGTTAATTTGCTCTGCTGAATGTAGCATGTCATTGTAGCCTTCTCCTAAATTAATTGGACCATCAGACTCCAACATCCAACAGAAATATTAATCTCAAACAACGTGTCGCAAATGGGCCCATTTTACTGCATAAATGTTTGTAAGCGATCACTGAAGATAAACGAGTGAGTCATCAGGCTGCAAATTTGCAACAAAAGTGCACTTAAAAGCTCAAAAATCAAATGAATAATTCCACCAGAGTGAAACAGCTCTCCAGTTGGTCAATATGTTATAGTTTGTCAGCCGACAGACATCAATCTGCTGCATGTGTATACAATCAACCCCAGCAGTCCTCAACATCCTCATTCCACGGCTGCTGCTCCGCTGGGATCAGCTCACGCTCAACTCCTACATGGAGCAATTAAGTCTGTTAATGTGTTTCTTTAAACGGCTGCCGAAGCTTCTCTAGCAGACCGCGCCACCAGCTGTCTGTAAAATGTCTAGTACGTCCTGTAGCCTGGACCTGGTCCCATGGGGTTACCGAAGTCTGACAGTATGACGGATGGGTTTGTGGTTTGACCTCGCACCGGGATCGTCACTATGATTGGTGTGAGGGAAGACGGGGTGAGGGTGGGGGGTTGAGAATCCAGCATTCATATCGTTACATGAAGATTGACAGAATACTGCGTCAAAAGCAAAGTCATCATCATCAGAGATGAGGGTGGGAAGTGAGCCTGAGCATGGAGAGACACCAACCATGAGCTGTGCCTGAGCTAACATTCACACATGCATTCATATAACCCACAGCACTGTACAATACTGCAACCTCCTTCCATCTGGATCCATTCCTTCTTTGTTTGTTTTCTCAGCATCCTGAAAGTTTCTGGCATAATTACTCCCAATGAGGAAGAGATTAGTGGCAATGGTATGAGGGAAGTTCAGCGAAGGGGAATTCAGAGTGACCATCTGGGGGATATTTCTAAAATGAAGCAATTATTATATGTTTCCGCTACATACGGAAGCATAACAGCTCATGGCAATTACCTCCAACTTGACATACCACATTAAAAAGAAAAAATGGTTTAATTTAGTGAGGATATGTAACGAAATCTAGGAGTATCAAAAGTGATCTGGCTAATATATTCTTAAGAATAGAGCTTCATTTAGTTTGACACTTTCTATGTCTACAAAAACAGATGTTGGTCATCTTCAATTTAGCAAAAGTGGAGAGAAGTAATTATTTAAGACATTTGCAGTTATTAAATGCAGCTACATGTCCATAGTAGGAGGTTATTCATGGTCCAGAGGAGCTTCCAGCATTCTCTAAGAGCTGATTTCCCCTCCATCTGAAACAAGTTTATGTGCCCAGACCTAAAACTCAAACAAGGCCACAGAGAGCATATTTAGATATTCTTTTTTTGTGTGTGTGCCCTTATCCAGGAGGGCTTTGAAAACTAGGACAGAATTCCATGAGTTTTCATTTTCCTGGCAGGTCACCATGAGTATTAGGCTATGAGGGGGATAAATTGGTCAGCATGGGGTCTCTGACCCTTAAATGCAAGGGTTAATGGATACCATCCGTTTCCATCTCAATTAGCTGAGGACTACAGCCGTTGTGGTGTGCGTGTGTTCCTATAGAGGAGCCTAATTTCTGCCCACGGCTGCCGAGTGTCGGGTCAAACTGAGGGTTTACAGAATTAGGAGGCAAGTGATAATCAGTTAAACTAATCAGCGTCTCTACAGTTGCATTTTACAGCCACTAGAAGGCTGTTTGTAAAGTTTAGCTTCAACGCTTCAAGAGAAAATGTTCTTCTTAGAGAGCAAACATAATAAGCAGAGAACAGACAGAATTTAAGTGTCTACGTTAAATCCACAGTGAGAAAACTAATAAAAGTTTAGCAAACAGTAAATGAGAAAACAGGCAGCCATGGCTGGATTGGATTTCATACAGAAATCACAAGAGTCCCAAGAAACTCCTAACAGCTTTGGGGAACAATAAAGAGTGACAGAACTGCTGGTTCGGAGTGTAGAAAGTTCTTATCTAGCTTTGTTTTGCCCTTCAGCAGCTCTTTTAATCTCCCTGGAGGAAGCTGAAGAGGCTTGTGTACCGCTCTATGTTCACATTGTTCCTGCAGTATTTTAAATAATATGGGATGATCTGATGTAGTCGGACTATAGGAGGAAGAATGCAGCCTTAGATATAGACATAAACATAAAATAATAATAAGAATAAACTGACAGGATATGTTTCTATCTTTTACTAGGTCATGATTTTTCAAAGACTTTTTTCATGAACAGTTTTTGGGAGATGCTCAGCTCTGAGTTTTCCCCACTGTGACCCAGTTAGACTAACTTTGCCCTGGGCTGAATTCAAAGCCCCCTTCCCACTGCGGAAAGATTGTTGTGACACAAATAATAGCTCAAATAAGATCTTATCTTACATCCTTATGCCACTTTTCAGTTTCAAAAGGAAACAAAAAAAAAGATTATGTTAAAAATCAAAGTCTTCACAACAGTCAAAAACACTGAATAAAACCCAACAATTATTGTTGCCATACTTCCTCATTTCAATTGATAATCTGCTTACACATCAAGAGAAAGTAGGCATGGACTATCATGAAAAGTGCCGCACTGCGTTTCAAAATTCTTCAGCAAAAGGACGACTTTCAGTGAGAAATGCCCCCAACAGAAGATTCTACTGCAACAAACCACACAGGGTAAATTACACAGCAACATCACTATCACCACCACACAGCATCGCCGTAAAATAAAACTGAATCCAATCATGAAGCTACGTCTGGAGAACATTGTAATTTCTAGTAATTTGTGATATTGAACAGACTTCTACATACAGAATTCAGTACACACCACATCCTTCTATCATTATGAGAGACGAGGTGACATTATGGGGTTACTTTCAAAACACGAGATGCCAGGACCAGCTTCATAACCCTACACAACCCTACCCTATAACCCACTAATAACAAATATTTTCAAGTATTTCTGAAATGGGTAAAACAAAGACATTTAAGGTAGAAGTCAGGTATTCCAACACAAAAGGCTTACACAGAGGGGAAGATACGAACACCAGTGTGACCTTAAACTACAGCAACACATAATATGCCCACACCGACTCCATGCCTTTCATGCCCCACCCTGACTCTGTACGCTCCACCAGACACACTAATGTCAAACCGTATCAGCGAACCCACCCCGACTTCCCTCCGCACGCACACACAAGCACACTCTTCTTCATTTTTAAACCTGTCAGCTCTACGTGCTCCGTCGAGGATCAAACAGGCTTTCAGAGGAGAGAGCTTTCCAATCCATTAACTGGGAAATTCTAGGGGGCCAGCTTTCAAATACAGAACTGAAGGCTGTCATGGTAACTGAAGAAATCTGTTTCTTCACCCCTCGATATTTGATATTTAAACAAGGACTTGTGCAACAAAGGGCACGGAATGTACCAGAGCACCAGCTGTCCACTAAAGTCTAAAACGACCTCTGTGGTTTTCTGCCAACATCACACTCTGCTGATAATGAACATTCACACAGAGCTCTGCCTGCCCAAGATGATATACAAAGGAACATTTGTGTAAGGTAGGTAATATCAGAGTGTGTAAAAAAAAACATCCTAGTTCCACAGTGAAAGCTGTGCATGATTTTAAAAGTCTTTTTCCTTTTTCTTTTTATGTGTCCGAAGTGTTTTTGTGACACTTGTGATGTCTGCTAAATTAAAACATCAAAGGAATCCTACTTTGGCTTCTGAGATGCTCTCATGTTCCTCTCCCATACTTCTCCCTCCCCTCTATCCATCCATCTCTGTTTTCACCATGCACTGATTCAAACTACATGTGCAGGCTCCAGTGATCAACTGGATCATGTGTTTTGTTGGCGGAGGTATATGCACAGAAGCTGCACTGAACTGAATGGAGAGAAAAAACCCAAAAAAGCTCTTTCTGGGTGACTTACTGGCTGACTCCTTGAATCCTTTGGCAGAGTGGACGATCACATGCAGAAAGCCGTACAGGCCAGGAGTCTCCTCATCTGGAAAACAAGCATACATAGCAGTTAGTAAAAATACAGTGACGTAACACACTGTATGTAAAAGTCAGAGTTTGTGCTCAGAAATCAGAGCCACGCGAAGCAGTCATAGCCCATTATGACACGCATGACCCTCCTGCATCCAGTCTGTATCTATGCTTCATCACTGTACAGATAAGAGAATGATTCATGGGGGAAAAGACACAGAAAGAACAAGGACATGATCTAACTGAGCACTGTTTCACTTGCAGATTCAACTTGAGTCACACTTCAGCTGCAGCTTTTAATGTACCCAAGATTTCCACCTTATACTGCCAGTTAAAAAATAGAAAAAATTCAAAATGAGACATTTTAGTACACAATCGTATTAATTTAAGTCGTTGTTGTTGGAAGCTTCTGTCATGCCAGCGTCTGTTCAGTTTCATCCTCTTCTACGCCTCACTGTAACTACAGTATAGGATAACTCTTGTCCAAACCTTAAGCAGAGCAGGCAAATTTGCAGGCTTGGGTGAGAATTTCATTTTCCGGCACCATGTCACGCTAGCCTCTGAATATCAACACACTGGCCATTTTAACTCATGAATAATTGATAAAGGGGACATTATTGGAGGGAGAGAGGAAAAGAAAGAGAAGAAGGGATAGAGACAGATAAGACAAGAATATCTGAACTGAGTTTTACTGGCTGGAAAGAGAACAGAGAAGAGACAGGATGCAAGATGGATGCTGAATTAGCCTTCTTTCAGGGGTGCCTCAGTGAGAAAATTTCCCAAAGCTCAGTAGTTTTGCTTCAAACATGGAAATGCACAAAGGCACACATAGACGGGGAGCTCCTCAGTAGGAATAATGTGAGATTTTTCTTCTTTAAACCTCCTTATTCATCAGATTACTTTAGACTTCAATAAAAATGAACATGAGAAATGGCTGAGGAAACTATTTTAGGATCGGACAGAAACCAAACAGTTACAACAAACTTTTATCAAATCGGTATCAGACCGCACATTGTCAGCAGGACCGGTCTTCTATAGCTGCTGAGCTGGCTGCTGGGTGGAGGCTCACTGGTAGACAACACTCCTCTTTACATCCAACCAACAGACATGTAAAGAGGACACATTCTTGCTTTGGATGAGGCCTGTGAAATCAAGCCGTTTCCTGGTAAATAAACCATGATGGAGGGTGGCAGCCCTGCTGAGCCCCAGTGTAGATGACTGAGAAGAGCACAGTCAGGCCACGGGGTTAAATGAGTGTGTGTTTTAAATATGCAACTGGGGGGTTTCACAGGCAGACAGTTCATGGGTTCAGCTTCAAGGTGGCCTGTGTGCTGCTTTTAACGTGAAAGTGAGACTTTTATGTCTCCATTGTAATCTGACTTGGCCAGTGAACTGTTTAAAACAAACATTTATTTACTGATTTCAATTTTAATCAATAGAACCAAATAAAAGGGTGATATCTAGAGAACTTTGTCTTCTCATGTATCCTCTTAAGTTATATGAAACATTCCTCCACCAGCCGGTATCCATTTAAACCCCCACTGTGCTCCCTGCATCATATATTGCTGAGGTTTGTGTGTGTTTATGTTTGCTTTGTAATGATCGGTGGGTCACAGTCAAGACAAGACAAAGTTCTTGAGCTCTCTCTGAGAACACTGGGTATCATATTGATAGAGAAATTAAAACGTCCATACAATGATGTGGAGGCAAGCTGATGGACAGTGAATATTGGGATCTGTCTGATCTTGCCCGCCCATCTTTTCATGCTTTTAAGAAATATATGGGTGGGACTTGGATGGCTAAAAAGGTGGGTGCTGATCTTGACAGCTATAACACTGACCAAGGACACTCAGACTAAAACACACACAGAAAGAAAGTGAACCTTTTTTTTTATAGTAAAGATGTAATTAATCCACTCGATCTTTACACAGCAAATGGTTGTTTGTTCTTATAAATGTTCAAAAATATCTTTTATTATAAAGGGGGTGAAAGTGTTCTTAAAATATGTCCTAAAACAAATTGAGATGCCTCATTCTACTTATAAAAACATTTTAGATTCTACATAAAAGATGCATACAGCTTATCATGATCAGCACTGACATGTAGTAAATTGTTTTGAAGTTTCACGTTTAATATTTTGGCTTTCCTGTTTTCTTCTTTTTTCTAGCTCTAGTTGAAGCCTGGTCCATACACCTTCAGAAATTATTTAAAAGTTTGGTTTTCCTCCTTCAATACCCAAATATATCATACTTACAAGTACATAAAAAAATCATATTGATAAAAAAATAAATCAAAGTGATAGAAAGATGAGTAGTGAGCTATAAACGACAAGGAAGCCTTGCCTCAAATTATTCTTTCATTTACTGTCTATTTCACCCTCAGTGGAACCATAAATTAAAAATCAACTTCCCATTGTATCAGTAAAGACTTGAAACTCACTCGAGACCTTAAAGTCTGTTCAGAAAATGCTTCCCAGAGCAATAAATTGAATGAGGATCATTTTTCCATAGGTGTCTTTACAATCTGACTTCATTTTGCACTGGAGTCTCCCACTATCCATCGGAATGAATGCAGATTTAAGTAATTTCTATATGGGTTTAACTTTTCAGATCTGAAGGCTACAGACATATTTGATATACATTGAAAAGGTTTTAAGGACAAAAAGCATCCAGAATGCAATTAGGCTGACTGACTCTTCAGAACGCATTTGTATTATTCCCCGCCTGCTGATTGTAGAGCGTGCAAAATGCATTTCACAAGTGTGTGACCAAATGTAGTAATTCCTCTATGTGTGGTCATGTGAGAAACACTGAATAGGGAAATTTAATCTGAACCAAACACTTTTAAAGAGTATATTCTACTATATTATTAGCTGAAGCATGGGTCGACATCATAGCAAAATTTAGGCAAATAAAAGATCCAAAAAAAGAGGTCAAAATAATGGTTCTCATTGTTTGAATAAATGCAAAACCATCATAGCATCATAGTTACTTCTTGTAGACACTCAACGCTAACCACATTGTAAAGTGAAATCAAAAACCAAAAATCCCCATGGCTACTTCTTTATGTCATAATAACAGCTCAAACAGAAATTCCTTTATGTTAGAAGCTAACAAAGTTCTTTTTACAAAATGACCCCAAAAAGATTAAAACAATGTGCTTTTCAATGTAGCGAGACCTTTCGGTGTGTGCGTGTGTATTGTGTGTGCATGTGAAACTCTTCTGGTATTTAAGGAGATCAGAGTAGGTTGGCCAGATGGCTTTAATGTCACCCCCCCCCAGCCTGAGAGTGGTTGCAACGTGGAGATCTGGAGCAAAAACAAACATATAGAAGCTGAGAGCTCACCGCCATCACACAGCGTGGCATTGACCGCTACGAGTTAGATGAGAAACATATTGTAACCCAGATTCATCTCCTACAAGAACCCTCACTTTCATTATGTAGCTATTTTGTGTTTAGAGTGAAATGGGTACTTTTTTTCCGTGATTTTCAAAATTCAAAGCAGAGGAGAGAGGAAGGAGCAATGAGAGACTCAGTGAGACTGTAGACAAAAAAGGACAAAAATATCAAGTGTCCTAACACCAGAATAAAATAGAGTCTTTGTGTGAGTTTTTCTTACCATCCTTGTTACTGGTGACAGGAATGTTGTGGACAGTTCGGAGTTTGAAACAAGAGCTGGTCAGGACCTGGAGCTCTACAGAACTTAATACACAGGCCTGGAGATCTGAAAGAAAATGAACAAGCTACAATCAACTGTTTATTTTACTTTTGTGCAGCTTTTGAATTACTTTGAAATATATCTGACAAAACAGTTGAACCAAGAGAAGACCTTACCTTTCTTTTGGAGCTTTTGGATGCTCTCTTTCCACTCTGATCTCTCATAGTCAGAAGACAGAAGAAACAGAAAGCTCTGCATATACAGAGAAAAGCAGGATTAAAACATGCATCAAATAAATGGTTTCTTCATTAAAAAAGAAATCCATGATGTGAACTGATTTCATACTGTCAAAAGAATTCTATTCTGTAAATCTGATCTGTCAGAGGACTCTCTGAAAGGTTCATGACTCCCTCTAGTGGTGCAAACTCAGGATTGCAGAGACATGAATGCAGCTAGAAACCTGATGACAAGGACAGAGTACCTTTCCATGTTTGTTGTGTATGCGGAAGGGGATCGTGGGGGAGTGTAGGAGCAACCAGGATTCCTGCTCGTTCATCTTCTTCCTGAGACGCTCCACGCGGCTTTGACCCTTTGGTGCTTTCTGAACAAACACACAAAAAACTAAATGAAATTAAAGAAATCAAGCAGAGCTTAAGGAGATGACATCGTCAATTTCTGTTGAGCAACCGAAACCAGACATGTTTCAGATTTTGGGGAAAAGTAACAGGGAGTACTGCTAGCTGTTTTCTTTCTGACTCATAACTTAAATCAGATCATACCACGCAGATGCACTTATTTAGACTCAGCATGATTTAAGAAGGGGGTACACATATTGTGTCACTTAGTTTGCTTCTGCTCCAAAACATGTGGGAATTTTTTTTATATTCTTGTTTCATGTCAGTGGGAATCAAATTACTAAATGATTTGTTCTGTTCATATTAATTTTACTGTGCAGAAAAAGGCAAAGTGATCTGTAGACTGAGTATAAAAACTCCAAGTTTGGCTGCATCATTGTTCTCACAGTTTTAAAGATTACAGAGTTAAACCAATGAAATTCAGATAAAATGGAAAAGTAAGGTATTTGGTATTTCAACTGTGTTTAAATATCTACTTCCGAGACCTTAAAAGCAGTGGGTTATAACCTCTCCAAATAAAGGAAATGTGTTTGCAATTAAATGTTTGTGCATCCAGACACATAATACAACAGACATAAGGTCATACAACATAATCTGAAACTCAATAAAATCATGGTACTATATAAACACAATATTACCTAATCACAGTATTTCCTATTTCTAAAGACAGACTGTGGATTCATCTCAAAAATGAGCTCCGTGTTGTGGGAGGACAAGTGATTCAAGGGTCTGGTCTGGTCAGCACTGAAGGAAAACAAATAAATACTTCCAGGCTGCACCAGGAAGTTGTGAGTCAGAGCCACCCAGCTACAATCAGCTGAATCTCTCTCTGGACAGACCTCCTATGCCTGGAAATACCAACCATGGTCACTCGCTGTGCTCTGGGTGGGCGAGTACGATGTTGTGAGGGGGAATAACAGGAACTCTATGCTACTGGGGGTGCATTAATGGGCAAATTTGTCACTGTGGAGAGCTTAGTTTCTAAAATTTAATCTGACACTGAACAATGGAGGTTCTTGTTTTGAGTTTGATTTATTGATTTTTTTTTACTCTGAGGATATACTGTATATGATACATATACCTGCACTTCTTATCTTTCCTTTTTTATGAGCTCACATTAAAAAGGAGTACATGGCACATAACGCTAATAAGGGCTGGGTTGAATGGAAGGTGCTGGGGTTCAAGAAAGGACCGCTCACACAGGAAAGTTTTCCATGAAAGTTTAAATCTGCTCTGATAAACAAACAAATTAGCAGCTTATATCATTTCACCGCACACAGCAAACTTCCCTTTTGATTAATTTGAATGTGTTTGTGTTTCCTACAACAATAAGAAGCCTGCTGGTGATTAATTGTTAGGAACACTGGAAAGTCCAACTCAGAGATAAGAAGCTAAGGGGCTAATTCAACATTAAGACTGGTAGATTTTCCCTGCCCAGATTTCGAAACTGGCTCCAAACTCAGTTCTTGCTCTGTTTCTTTTTTCTTTCATTAATACAAGATTAAGTGATTTGATTTCAGTTTGAGAGGAAGTCATTAAGCCCTTTAAAGGTTTAGGACTACACTGGATTTGGATCCACATGCCAGGACTGAAAAAAGAAAAGAAAAAGAAAGATTACCTTCTCTTTTTGTATCTCATTCTTTAAGGCTGAGATCTTGATCTTCATCTCCTCAATCTCATGCTCGGGCAGAACTTGGATGCTCTGGCAGGAGTCTGAGTCATCCAGCGTTTGGAAAGTTAAATCAGCCAGAGGGATGTACCACTTGCACTCATACTGCTGATGGCGGCTGCAAACAGACGGAGAGGATACCAGGTGTAAGAAGGAAGGAGAAAATGAAATATTAGTCCGAAAGTCACATAGGAAGTACTGTTTAACACCTCACTACAAAAACTGACGTACAAGATTAAAATACAACATGCAGCCAGTCTTATACACTATAGGGCCTAATAAAAGGTATACCCGTATTTAATTGATGTTCTAATCAAATGCCAGCCAGTTTAAAATCTAAGACAATCTTACCTGAAAGCAGCAAAGTGATGAACCTTTTTTTAGCTTATTCACATTGTCACAAGGTTCTTTGATGAAAATTATGTTTACAGAGTGCTACTTCAACCAGTACAAATGAGAATAATATGCTTTTCCACTAACCAGATTTAAATAATCATTTTGAGTGCAGCACAGTAGACTCATTTAATCATTTGGAAGGTCATACAGTACGTGACAGCCTCAAGTGGTAGAACATATGTAAATGCATCTGATCATACACACCGGCAGTTCAATGTGAATATAGAAATTCTTACATGTCAAAAATGACATGGCCATTAATATTGATTCAAATTTAGATAGATTTACATAACTAAAGACAAGTGTTTTGTTAGGTTAAACTACTCAGAGGTATATAAATGATATGTTGATATTTCAGTGTTGCATTTTGAATTTAATATCCAAGATGTGAGATAGCGAATAAATGATTTCACCGCTCCCATAAAATAGCAACCACTGGAAATCCAGTAAATAATAAGCCCAAGTATTTATTCCACACATTTCCATTTCCACATGTGCACATCAGCTGGAACAGAATACCTTTGTTCTGCTATATCAGCAAACAATTTTGCTTTCCGTGTGTTTGGTTTAGCTTTTTGATAATATTCAAAGCGTATTCAGTGACATTACCAGCACAAGAGCAAACATCTTTATTCTCAGGTTTGTTGAGAGGAATATAAAGATGAGTGTAACTGCTATTTTTATCCATTCATAACAGCAGGAGTAGAATATATTTAAGGTATATTACATTCAGCATGTAGCAGTGGAGTTGTTGTAAATATGATTCATTCCAAAATGGCAGAATAGAGATAATCATAGGATTCAGAAGGGATTAAGAATCCTCAGTGGCTTAACACACGGTGACTGAGTTTCTGGATCATTGCTCTGCTCCGTGTGTGGTTGTCGCCTGTAGGCGGCATACTGAGATAACATCCCAGACCATAATAGTTGATTTACAGGTCTGGTAGTTATGGCAATGCAATGCATTTCTATAAGAGATGGGTGGCTGAAAATGGCACAGACAAATGATGGATGTCAACCTCTAAAGGTTCCAATCAAGCTAACAGGAGCAAGAAAAAGCTAATCCTGTAAAAGCAGCACTCAATCTATAGACATGTCTCAACTTCATCCATGTAGCAACACACAGACATGCACTGTGTTTCTGTCACTTCTCCTTCCTGTACAACCAGATCAAACACATTGTCTTTTATTGATTTTCATAACATCAGTGTCCAAATGTTTGCTTTTTTTTACAACAGGTCCTTCAAAGATGTGCATGCCTCGTAGAAGTGGAATCATAAAGGGAGACCTGATTGTCTTATAGGGAGAGGGAGACATCTAAAACCAAATGTAAAGAGAACTTACCCCGCTGACGTCTTCTTCATCTTGGCACAGAGCAGCAGATCGGTGAAAAGGAAGACATGTCGTAGCTTCCTGGAACTTTCCGACACCTCCACCAAAAAGCCATCCTTCACAAGCTGACGGGCCTAAGAGAGAACAAGAGGTTAATTCTGGATATTTCACCAACCATTTCAGGTCAAAGAAGAAATATCAGAATACAACAACTTTACAGTCATGTCCGTCAAAGACAGCTTGATGAACAGTGATAATAACCGTGGGCTGCTCAGCTAATGAGTCTCACTTACACTTGGAGATGATGTGATTCAATTTTGAGTGCACAAAAACATCCCACCCACCTCTCCTTTGGGTGTAGTGACAGCGGTCCTGCGAGGGTCAATCTCCTCATTGATGGAAGAGAGGAAGTTCTGAGAAATCCGCAGAGCGTCCTGCAGGAGGGGGAAGTCTGGGTGGTCCTTAGGAGTGTGTTTCAGCAAATCCTGCACACACAATTGTGTAAGCTTTGACTCGAACATCTATAAATGTGCACATCCTCACTACATTTTTTTTGTTGAGATTGGATTCTCACTATCTAGCAGAAATCATCCAAAGGAAGATGTGCTTGTTTATTTTTTCATTCACAACATATTTGTGCTGCACATACTCGGCCTTCCTCCTGAACACTAAAGTAATCAGAGAAAATCTAATTTCCTTGTTTTTGTAGGGGCTGCCTTTCATCAGTGCAGGAGGGTGATGAACGCGGCAGCTGACAACGGAGGTCTGTGCCGCCTTTCATCACAGTTTTCTTTGCCTACTCTCCAGATGTGATAGGAGCATGACTTTAGCTGGAACAAAAGCTACCGTAGTTATTAATGCTCTTTGTTTTCCTTACAGCTTTCTGGGATGTAAAACTTCTCTCACTGATGGATGTGTAATTTCATTATTAGATTTTTGGTACTTAGATCTAAGAAATGTCAGTTTCCACTCCATTTTGGTGAAGATTTGAAACATATATATGTTTACGCTTACAAAAATCTGCAACAGCTGGGGATGTACTGACTGGGTGGATAGTTATTAGAATCAGACAATTGTAAGTTTGACCAGCTCAGACCAACGATCGGGTGATTTTTTTAATCTAACAAAATAAAGGGTTCTTGTTTTATTTCTTTGTATTCATCATCTGCTCCATCAGCTTTTATTTCCTAAATGACAAAAATTACTTTTATGTGCAGCTGATTGATTTAGTACACTTTTGTCTTCCTTATGTATGAACTTCAGAATTTAAATTAACAAATAAGAGCTGTCCAAGGAAAATGCAATAAATGCATCTGTGGTTCCAATGTCTCCATAGTCAGTAACCAAGTTATTGTTGCACTTGGGATGAGTTCAACCTTAGATTGTGCTCACAAGTTATGCACTCACATGAAGGACCAGGGTGCTTCTGGTTACGCGGTCAATCGGCTTGTAGAGGAGAGCTGTGGGGGAGAGAAGAGGAGAGGAGGGTTCTGAGTCAGTGTTCCTAGCACACAAGCAAAAACACGCAGGCACACACAGCAGGTCCCAGTCCCACAGCGCAAACAAGGATAAATACTCCCACTCAGTTCAGACTGCACTGCAGAGCGAAGCACTGCATTTAGCATCTGACAAATGATGATTATCAAGTTGACATTAGGCTTCAGGACAACAAGAATCTGTACTGTTAAATCTTCCTTCAGCAACACAACTGATGCTGAAGTTTGCCCTCCCCGGAAAGTGAAAAAGCACTTTCCGTGTAAGGGTTAAGAGTCGTATTACATTGATCGTGCTATTCTAAGTCTCTACACAGATAAAAGCTGTTCTGTAACAGCTGCACTAATTATTGATCCTGCTCAGAGGTAAAACAACCACTTCCCTGGATACTGAAACACATGGATGCTAACACGACACAAATAAATGTATCTATAGAAAAAAAAAGTCCAATAAGTCTGACATGTGCTTGCATGCCACCAATCTCGCATCTGAGCCTGGTTTAAGCCTGCATCACCACACTTGACTGGTTTCCCCGGGGACGGCTTTGCTGCTAAGGTGGTGTGAACAGCAGAGGCAGTTGACATACATGACAGCTCTCATGAGAGACTTGAACAGACAGAAGAAAATGACAGCTGGGGAGGATGCAGAATTAAATTGGCAGAGCTTAAAGGTAGAAGAGAAAGAGGATGCAGACACACATATGGATGTGTAAGGGGA
>JAPMNP010716518.1:1490-12611 GCA_029874935.1 Atherina boyeri | reverse complement strand
TTTTTTTTTTATATACATTTGGTCAACTGTAACACCAAATTTTCATCACTTTCCCTTCAGATTTATAATGGATGAGCTGATTCAAACAGAGAAAGCCTATGTGAGAGATCTACGAGAGTGTATGGATGTAAGTGTTGTAGGATTGCTCAACCAAAGACTCTTGTTTTATTACACTTTGTTAAGTGCCTTGAGACGACATCTGTCGTGAATTGGCGCTATATAAATAAACTGAATTGAATTGAATTGAATTGTTTTACTCAATTTTAATCCTTTATCCTTAGATTAAGGATAGCAACTTTAATACATGAATTGATTTCATTTTACGAGTTAGTTACTCTTACCTCTTAATAAATAAGGTATGTCTTTGTGCAGACCTACTTGTGGGAAATGACCAGCGGTGTGGAGGAGATTCCTCCTGGTATTGTCAACAAGGAACACATCATCTTTGGGAACATGCAGGACCTCTATGAGTTTCATCACAAGTAAGTAGTGCAATAATCTGCAATGCTCTGATTGTTTTACCATAAAAAATTATTTCCCATTATTTCAAATTATTAGATTCAAGTGATGTTTGAGAGAGGAGGTGAATTAATTTGTAAGATTTGTTTAAATTTGGTTGTGTAAATCTTTGCATCTCTTAACAGTATCTTCCTAAAGGAGTTGGAGAAGTATGAGCAGCTTCCAGAGGATGTCGGCCATTGTTTTGTCACCTGGGTAAGATATATACTGCATGTCATTAGTTTGTTTTAGTATTTCCTAGGTACAGTATCTGTACATTATTTCAGCAATTACAACTTTGTTCCAATTCTCTTTTGATTTGTTTTGCCGCTTAATACACATCTTCATGTGTGAGATTAGGAGCGTATGGGTTTCTTCTCCAGTAGAAACGTACTGGGAGAGTATTTAATCATCATGACCAATCTCAAAGAAGCTCTTCCTCTTACCTGACAAACTTGTAGCACATATATTGTTCTAAGTAATGAGTCACCAACGGTTTTCAGTATACAACTAATCTGCAAGCAGACGTCTCTGTTTTTGCTGTGATGATTACTGTCTCCAAATTATACAAGTATAACTCCTGATAGAAGGGCTCTTATTGAGCTTCTTTTCCTTAATTTTCTTGTTTACCACAATTGGCTGTTTTAAAAGAACCAACAGTGATCATACCAATGGCTAGGAGTACTTGGATTGACTGCATATTTTCAAGAGACTCTGGGCAGCTGGGCAGCCACATACACTCTCTTCACTGGGAACACTTTAAATTTAAAAAAGACATAGAATAGATATATCCACACTCATTCTAAAATACAAAAGGCTTAAGGAGGGGTGCATATTTTTTTCAGGTGCTGGTGTTTATCATATTGATATTTTGTGAGTAACACCATTTTTTAATTTCTCCTGCTAAGGCTGATAAGTTTCAGATGTATGTGAACTACTGTAAGAACAAGCCAGACTCAACTCAGCTCATCCTGGAACATGCTGGACCTTACTTTGATGTAAGTGGTTTTAAATCTATGATAAACTCAGGTCTTTACTTTTTACCCATAATTCCAAATTTTGTTTGAGCACATATTCAGAAACGAGACAGTTGTTTTTTATGTAATATGATATTAATTTCCTTAAAACAAATGTATTTTAACTCCTACTGTTTGTCAGCATTAGACATGAACAGAAATAAAGAAGACTTTTGTCCAGTATAAGACATGTGCCTTCCTTCATGATTGACAGGAAATCCAACAAAGACATCGTCTTGCCAACTCCATATCCTCTTACCTGATCAAGCCAGTCCAGAGAATCACAAAGTACCAGCTCCTTCTCAAGGTAGAGCATGCCACAACATGTGTTGAGAAGAAAAATTAAATTGTTTGGCTTTGTTCATATGGTGGAAACTTAACCCTTAATTAAATTCATTCCTGTGTTTTTAGCATATTTGTCTAGTAGATGTCACTATATTCATGCGTTTCCTTGTTTTGATTGTAGGCATTGTTGACATGCTGTGAGGAAGGAAAAGGTGAGATCAAAGATGGTCTTGAAGTGATGCTCAGTGTCCCCAAGAGAGCCAACGATGCCATGCACCTGTCTATGCTGGATGGTGCGTAAACACACATTTTGGAATTAACACTTGATCACACACGTCTTTCCGCTTACCTCTGTTTGTCATCCATTAACATACTTGTATGTCATGTATAAACATGCCGACATCATAAAATTGCTTTCTCCCTTTTCCTGCTTAACTACCTCAGGGTTTGATGGAAACATTGACTCCCAAGGAGAGCTGATACTCCAGGAGTCCTTCCAGGTATGGGATCCTAAAACTTTGATTCGGAAGGGCCGTGACAGACACCTCTTCCTCTTTGAGATGTCCCTCGTCTTCAGCAAGGAAGTAAAAGATTCCAATGGGCGAAGCAAATACCTCTACAAGAGCAAGCTCTTTGTAAGTAGTTTTCTGTTTTGTTAGCATGTATTCCTTTAATCTATGCTGTCTAGATATTTATGTCATTTAGATTTGCTGACATGTTTGTCATCACATTAGACCTCAGAGCTTGGAGTGACAGAACATGTGGAGGGAGATCCTTGTAAGTTTGCCCTCTGGGTGGGCAGGACCCCGACCTCAGACAACAAGATTGTCCTAAAGGTATCAATATTCATATTCACATGAAATACGTTTTTATATATAAGAAACAACATAAATCATTTAGTTAGACTGAGATCCAAAATTATGACAATAAAAGTTAAGAAAATACTGCCTTTTTCATCCTTCATGTAGAGTTGCTTCATGTCTGTGGCCCAGCCTCATTAAATCATTCAATGCTGCTTTTGTTAAGTCAAGACAGTTCAGTGCCTTAAGGAGGTGGAATGTTGCTTGTTGCTATTTATTCGCTCATCACGCAGATATATGTGCATTGCAATCGATGGGTCATTGTACAAACTCACAGGCCACTTGATAGCTCTCACACAATGAGTCAGAAGGAATATTTAATTCATGGTGTGAGTAGATAACATGTAGTTACAGTAGGCATTTTTCTTTTTTTGAGTGTTACGACCTTGCTTGTGGGTTTTAACATGTGGCTTTAGAAAGAAGCTAAAGTTAGAATGCAGGGCATGAAATGCAAAGGAAAAAACAAACCAAGGATAATGGGCTCCTGTGGATAGAGTGATGAACTGCATTGCCACCTACATCAAACATACCTTTTATCCTCGCTGTCATAGTGGTGGATATTAAACCCTGCTAACCTAATAAAGACTATATGATTCAAAGACTGTTGCTGGGCCATGAGGTGTAACAAGAGTGAGAGAGAGAACAAAATCCTAATCTATGTGTTAACACTTAGGCATATGTACTGTCAAGCTATCTATCTTATTATATAATTTTCACACAGTCTTAAACCATCTCTTATGTAACCCAGCTTCACAGCAACCTTGGTGCTAGTTGAGTGAAATACGAGAAGACGACTCAAAAGAGAGTAGATAAGCACATTATAAATCCTCTGTGTGTGGAGCGTTGGACGCAGCCTAGGACGGACTGTTGTTGTCACATAGCATTGTTTCTGAAAATGGATGTGTGAGTCAAGAGAAAGATTAGAGGGATCAAACAATCATGTGGGATTAGACAGCACTATAATCACTAAAACAGACCTCATACTGTGCCCTGCACATTGTGTTATGAGTCAACCAGTCATTCATTAAAACCAAGTGAAAACCGTTATTTTTCTTTGCTGTTCACACTGATGTTCTGCATCATTCTATGTTAGGAAAATAAGAAAAAAGTCTGGAATGATGACAAAAGAGCTGCGCATATGTTGGTTTGTCTGACTCCGTTGTGTATTTTGTTGAAGGCTTCAAGTATAGAGAACAAGCAGGACTGGATCAAACACATTAGGGAGGTCATCCAGGAGCGAACTGTCCACCTGCGTGGAGCTCTGAAGGAGCCCATCCACATCCCTAAAGCCACTACAACTAAACACAAAGGCAGACGGTAGGTTGAAAGTGTACTGTCTTTACGTGTTAACTACTATTGTTATAAAACCTTTTATGATAATTAGATACTATAGAAGAGACAAATACTGTAAATCATATTAGTATTTTTTAAGCAGAAGTTTTCATTTAACTGTAATGATCAATTCCGTCTAAAGGGACAGAGAAGAGCTGGACAGCCAGGGAGATGCCAGCAGCCAACCGGATACCATCTCTATTGCCTCACGTACATCCCAGAACACACTGGACAGTGANCACACGCACACTCACAATCATACTCAAATACAATCTAAAAGCATTTTTTGTCTTTTTGTCACAAACTAAACTATTCATCAGTAGTCAATTCCCATTATTAATCAGTTGATCAGTTACTGGTCTATCTTTGGTTTGAATATTGCCATCCCACATGATGGTCAGGCCTGCTTGGATTCAGCTGTCTTGAACTCATTTCCTGTGAAGGTGTTTGATTGTGTTCAGAGGAAGATACAGTCCATCTGAAAGAGCTATAAAACAGTGTGTGTGTGCGCATTTTTTTTGTGTCTCCATTTGTGTGCATGTATGTGTGAGAGAGAGAACATCTTAGCTCTCTGCGATCAAGGATGGCTGGCTACTGTTATAACTGGTAATAGCACCCCAGAAGGATATCCTCCCACACTCAGTATGACAAATTGTAAAGCTAGCACACACAGATTGAAAAAATATATATATTCCCCATTCCCTTCATGCTATTTTAATTAGAAAGAAGAGCAGTAGATGAATACACAAGCTTCTTATTTTAACACCTAACTTGGACTATTCCCAGCTCTGCTTCATGGACTTGCACCATTATTGGAAAAATAAAAAAGACGGACTTGCAGTTTCACTGTCTCTTTTAACTTTTCTCTGTAGCGTTTTTATGTGAGATTGTATTTCATTCTAAAGGTTAGCTGAGTTCATGTGGCCTTGTGCATCTGTCTACTTAAGTCCAAACCATCTCTGAGGCTGATTAATTAAGAATTGTCCCCTAAGTCTAGAAGATGCTTGCATGCATAAAGATTCAAAACAAATCGTAACACGTGCACATTAGAATGTGCATCTCATTCTCACTTTTTCAATGCTTCTCTCTGTCCCTCTCTACGTGTGAGGACTCACATGAGACATTTCATTCAAGAGGCAGCAACAGTAGTGTGTTTGTGTTTAAGATGCATGTGTTTGTGAGTGTGTGTGCGCTCCTGTTCCGGTGTGCTAAATTGACTGACTTGTGTGTCAGTGGCTTCAGCCTCCCACACTCTCTCCACAGAAGATGCTCGTCTCTATGCCAGACAGGAGAGCACAGTTGTAACTCATCAGCTATCGGAGTCACTCTTTGCTGCAAAATTTGGGCTACCTATATTTTTTAATTTACTCTCATTTAATAGTGTTTGTGTTTTTGTTTTGTCTTTCTTGAGAAATTGGACATTAGTGCGGTTCATTTTGGAGACCATTGTTTAAAAAAAAGGATGGATTAACTGCTGTGCCACAGGGAGGAGATATACAAGAGGGAATCGTTAAGTTTCAAGGACTGCTGTTGACTTTTATGGTGGAAGTTTCTTGCAAACTTTGGAAGCTTTTGGAACATAAGATATTTAATTGGATTTTGTCCAACTATTTTACCAGTTTGAATACTCCTTGAAAAATTAATGTAGTGATTGTCCAGATAGTAGATGCTTATCTATTAAATATACACTAGCTGTGATTTAAGACAACGTCAGTGATCCGAGTTTAAAAAACTAGGCTGCTTTGTCAAATTTTCTTGCTGTTTGGACCATCTTCCACAATGAGGGAGTGGAGGGCAATGGACAAACTTGAGGAGAGGATCTCGAATCCTGTTTCTCAGCTCCTCAGTTCTCTGGCTCTACCACACTACCAGAGGGTATGTTGCAAATTATGGGCTTTGCTCTGATGGCTATTGGGATTTTTCATCTTTCATTACACTGTCACTAAGAGCACATAATCAGTGACAGCATGTGCTCAATCTTTAAGTGCAGGTGTGTGGTTGCTATTATCAGACTTTAATTTGTTGACTATAGATTTTTGAAATCGTCGGGCATTTTCCAGCTCCAAAAAAGATTTTTTCAAGATTTACTCTACCTGTGCTGCCATTTCAGTCACATGTTGAACACAAGCTCTCAGTGAGACGTATGACTAATTTCACCTTGTTCCTCCTCCATCTAATTCTGCTGTTCTTTTCACAGATACTCAGATGATTAGGGGTCAGATCGTCACTGACGTTTTTCCGGCAGTGCTAGAATAAGACATCAGTCATAATTGCATATAAACTCTCACTCTAAAGTGCTGCTTGAGTACCTTTTATTGTAAGGAAAGCATATTGTGTTGGAAATTAGTTTTTTTCCTATAATTCCCATGTTTATTCCCTCAGGAAATTTTATAGCAGGATCAGTTTATATGTCCAACTACTTGACTTTAGAATATGAGATATAAGAACTCTAGATCGTGTCAGTATTTTAAATCTATCTGATCTGTTGTGGAGTTCACTGCCTTGTCCTGCCCATTGATAATCAGTCCTTTACCTATGAACAGTTGCTCTTATAGTTAGTCTTTTATTTAGCACATTGGTCCTTAAGATGACTGGGTTCTGCCTGCAGCTCTTTTAATGGGTGACATTTTTACTGCTTCCTTTGCAGCTCTCTGGTGGCTGTGAGCTGACAGTGGTGATCCATGACTTTGTGGCCAGTAATGGTGGCAGCAATGGGGAGCTGACGGTGCGGCGAGGCCAGACTGTGGAGGTTCTGGAGCGGCTCCACGACAAGCCAGACTGGTGCTTGGTCCGGACCACAGACCGATCCCCTGCCCAGGAGGGCATAGTGCCCTGCTCTATGCTATGTATCGCTCACTCCCGGTCCTCCATGGAGATGGAGGGGCTCTTCAATCACAAAGGTAGGAGCAGAATATTCCCTTGGATCTTTATAACCACATCAGGGGCACTTGAAAAGTTACCACATTTATTTAACAGCTACTAGTCACAATTATATACAAATAGACATATGGCAGGAAAAGCCAATTGGATGCATTTGTTTTTTGCTAATATATCACTGTTGACCCACTGAACCTTCACTTCTCATTAAGCAGCTGCTTGGGTAAACACAAACATGTATTTCTAACTGTTGCTATGCAACTGTGAAGGCTCCGCTTGAAGCACTGCTCTCTTTTGATTTTTCTTATAACATTTGAACCCACAACTTCCCCACACTATTAACAACTGTATGCATTGCTGCCGCAGAAATGTTAATTTTTGCTTAAACATGCAGCAGCATGCCCCTCTGGTACAACAACCATGAAATATTAGCTAGCCTCATAAAGGTGAACTCCTGGAATATTTGATGTCAGAATTGGCATGCGTTGTCATGCACAAAGCCGCTTTTTATGAAGAGGGTGCTCCCTATTTTCTACCCAGCACTGTTTGTGTAGCTTGTGAGAGTTGTTTCAGTCTCATGCTTTTACACCCAAAGAAGAACTTGCAGAATTAATCTCTATATTTGACACCTTATTTAAAGCAACATAAGTTTAAAATACACTGATTAAAAAAGAACAAAGTCAAAGAACAAATCCAGCACAATGACCCATGGCTGAATAATATATATTGTGTTGTTGAATTATTCATTGTATGAGAATCATTTGGTCTTACTGGTTGAGGTATAATTAATGACTATACTTTCATTTTAATTCACTTGAAATGTTTTTTATCATATATTGCAGATCTATAATTTACCAAATTTACTAAAAGTTACAAGAAATCATACCTGTCATAGATCTTTTGGGAAGGCTACCTCAGCTTCAAGGGTTATTGATTTCAGGGGAAAATAACACAAGATGACTCCTATATTAAACCCCACTGAGCTCTCCCAGAGCATCTCTTACAGAGGTCAGACTGTTTAACTTTGTGCATGTCTACTGCTACTGAATGTGTGTTGGTATCTCATGGTTTATTGTGGTGAACTGATCCGATTGTTGCTCTGACCACTCGTGGTAGGTGATGAGTTCCTCAGACATTCAGCCCTTCAGTAATTTTCAGTTTGCGGTATTGTGCCACGGTAATCATGCACCTAAATGTTCTGTTGCACAAGATCACATTTCATCGAGTCTAGAAAGCTCAGGCAGATAAATTCCTTTTCTCAAGACCAAGGTGGCATTGTAGGTGTTGGTTTCCTGCTAAATTTTAGACATACAGATAAACACCATATGCTTTAATTGCTTGTACTGTAAAGAAAAACAAAAGTTTATTTATCTTTAAACTTGAAATCATCCTAAAAGTGCAAACAAACAAATGGCAGATGTTTGACATGTACTATAGTTGGTTGGAGTTGTGAGCTGCTGTCATTTTTTGACAGAAGCTTCTGCTTGTGTCTTCCTCCTTTTTAATCAGGAAGAGTGGGTGAGAGCTAGCCTGCTTGTTTCTATGGAGATATAGCATACAAATATTTTGCTGGCAAGCTCTTTGTAGTCAGAATTAGAGGTTTGCATTTGTATTTGAATTGTAGCGTGCCTGGACTGTACTTACATGAACACACAATTTTGGCATTACCTGAATGATTTCAAAGAACAACCTGGGGAGACAGGAAGCATTTCCTAACTACTTGTTTTACTATTTCAACTCCAGCCAGCAATGGTTCTTGTCTTGTTTCTGTCTTTCCTTGATTCCCTGACTGTGCCTAACTAACCAGCCTGTATTGCTAGTGTGGCCAGAAGGAGAAATAAAAAGAATCCTCTCACTGCAGGGGTTGCTCTAATCAAGAAAAGGCTGTTGCTGAGGAGGAGGAGGAAGAGGTGGGCAAGGATGAAAAAAAAAATGTTTAAGAGATAAGGGAGTTGCTCAGGAAATATGTCCTTTTTTATGCTGCGTCTCACAACCGGGAACTATTGACTGAACTAGAATAATTAGGCTGCAAAGTACATACAGGACAATTGGTGTTCCTCTCTGATTTGATGTTGGTTTAGTGAGGAAAAGGTTATTCACATTTATGTATTCAGCATAGGATTTTTGAAAGTGCAGCTGCTGAAAACAACCTACAAATTCCTTTTCAATAATCCAGCTTTTTTATCTGCAGTACATACCTATCTCACCATCAGTATAATTCCTTGGAATTCCCTATTTACAAAACAGTAGGTTCTCAGTGCTACTCAAGAGTTAGTACAAGATGTACAAGAACTCACTAAATGACAACACTATTGATGAACAGTAAATGAAGGCAAGTTTATGTTCATCTGTCCTTACACGAGAGAGCTTGTTTAGAGACCAGGAGGACCCGCACACACACACACTCACAGTTAAACAGAGACATCTTTGTGCATCTAGTCTGCACAGTTGGGCACAGCTGCTCTAAACTGCACTATGTGATTTCATTTTTAGTCAACCTGTGAGCATTTTGCAAGTCACTTCCAGTTTGATTTCATAACCAAGTCTATATTTGTTCCAAGCATACTCCACAATCGTATGCATCCTAATGCCTGTAAAATATGCACCCGCCCACACAAACTGAGTGGGTGCTTCTACAAAGGGTAATACGGTAGATGTGCTGCCCATTTCCAGACGTCCCTTTGGAACAGGGGAGGCACAGTGGAGGTTTGCCCAATATCCTCACAGCAGCCCACTCATGAGGGTGGGAAGGAAGGAGGAAAGGCGATACAAAGAAAAAGAGAGAAAACATCCTACTCTCTAATGCTGCTTTTGACTTGTTTCTTTCTCCTCGCACTGGATTCTCTCCCTGGAATGTCAGCCAGCTCGATGGGTGCAAAATTATTTTTATTAACTACTATAAATCCTTCCCAAAGCAGTTTGGATCTGCATATGATTTTGGAAACTGCTCTATAAGGCGTGGGAATGCTGTAAGGGAATATTTAAAGTCGGATCTCCGGAGACTTAACATTTGGCCAACATGGCCCGCGGGATCGAGTCATTAGTGTCTTTAAACCCATTTTTCTCAATGGATTTAACAGGGGCAGAACACCCTGACAACTGTAAGTTCTGGCTGCTGGATCTGGGTAGGTGTCTCTATTGTGTGCAACACATGAGTAACAACGTAATTTGCAGGGTACATGTAAAAACAAAAGTCATAATAATTTTAAAAAACTGTTATTCATAGCTATGGAGTGATGGCATTTAAAATTGTGCTTGTTTTAAATTAGGATTGTCTTTGTTTGTGATCTAGCCGTTATTCTTTGTCCATCACGTAAAAGCAGTAAAGAAAGCTTCACTGGGTTAGTGCTGAGTTATAGATCACGAGTCGGGCTAGGCTTGCAAAAATGGGACAAATGTGTCCCCACACAAAGTTTTTTTAATTGTGACAACAAACGCCAGTATGGTGCGAGAAACAACCAGAGTTCAATACTGTTTTACATTTTTTTATATATATATATATATACTGTATACAGTATCTTGTTCCTTTTTTTTGGTTTTGTTTTGGTGTGCATCTGCTATTTTACTTTGTGGTTGTGTGGTTTACCTGTGGATTAGGTTGTGTTATTATGGTGCCGAATGTAATTTGATGAATGCATCATTATGTGATGAGATAGTAAATCTGCTGCAATCTCATTCCCTGTACTGTACACTCAGTCAAGCTGGTGCTGCATTTATGGGCAGGGGGTGTTGTTGTAGACACCATGAAGGAAAGATGGGGAAAACAATCTTTATAGCATCTAAGTAGTTCCATCTATGTTTTGTTGTTTCACTGACGTCTTTTGCACACCATCTCATAAAGCATTGAAAAATATACATATATAAATATATAATCAGTTTTTGCCAGAATGTGCAGCAGGTAGTGTCAGCTCTGGGTAACTCCCATCCTGTCAATCCTATCTCCCCCAGCTATGTATGTTGGTGGCAAGCCCTCTCTGGCATTGTCCACATTTTTACAGATCATGTCATATCCCCCGGGGGCTTTCCCACTAGCTGCACCTCCGCCACTAATAACAGCTCTCCAACCACAATGACTGATGTTAATGTGTCAGTGTGTTTTTGCATCCCCTCTCCAAGGGAAGATGAGACCACACCAACTTAAAAATGCTCCCCTGGCGACACTTCTGGAATCCCAGGCATGCGTTGGTGGGACTGCACACAGACTTTTGGAATCACTGCAATTGCCCCACACACCCACACAAGCACACCACATG
>JAPMNP010716505.1:0-10939 GCA_029874935.1 Atherina boyeri | reverse complement strand
CATGAAATACGTTCATAAACTCACCCGGACAATTTTGGAGTTACTTGAAGTCTATCGGGAGATATTTAGATCCATAAAAAACATACTTTTCCTTTAACCTGGGAAGTTTTACAGATGTTTTACTGCAGGTATGTCCAGGCAGAAACACCTAAATGTGCCCAAATATGCCATTTGATTATTCTCAGGTACCACACGGATAGCTAATTGTACTTCACTGATAAAAGATATCTCAGCAATCCATTGGTTGATATTTCATGATCAACTCTATCAAAGACGGGCTGTCTTCATGCTTTTATTACATGCCCATATAATTGCTGGGGGATTGAATTGTGTTTTTATAGGATGCCAGTCTTTTAGCTGACTTCTCCCCATCAATTTGGTATGCCACTCCTAAGGATTGGGGCTTCCTAACGTGTGAAAAAGTTCTTCATGCTACGCAGAAGAGGTTCAATTTTAGACATAAAAACTAAAACACATAACTAATATTTTTTTGCAATGCACCATTAATTATTAGCTATCTGGACATTATCTTTTGCACTATTCTCCAGAAAATATATTTGATTTTAACATATAAATAAGTAATAAGGTTGACTATCCAGTGTTGGAGCAAGGAGGCAAATTTTACATTTCTCCAATCAAATATTCATCATATTAGACGGTGGGTTCTTCTTCTTTAATTCCTTTGTCTTCTTCATATCATAGCCAATCCCGCTAAAGATGTGAGGAGGCAATGTGAGGGTGCAGAAGATGTAGCACGCCACATAAAATTCACCTGCTTCCTTGTTCTGAGCTGCTCCAGAAGCCTCCTCTCTCCTTCGTTCTCGTCTTCTCGGTGTTCTTTTAAAGGACTTGAACACACTTAGGAACGAGGCAAGAAAAATAATTTCTGTGTCAAGGGAGGAGAGATGATTTGAGGGGGCATAGGTTAGCGTAATGAATAGCAGCCCGAAAGCACAGTGCATAAAAGCTCGGCATCGTGGGCTAAAGGGTTGTGTAACTCATTTTGTTTTCATTTACTTGCATTGCAGCACACAGGGGTTTACACCCTGCAGCATCTGTGTTCTCAAAGACTTCTCCTCCTGTCTAGGCCTGAATCATAACCGCTCACCCTACAAAGAGAAGGACACGAGCAGCTCTCCGAAATTCACTGCTCCTCTGTTGGACAGAAGCGTGATTGCAGGTTACACCACAGCCATCAGCTGTGCCGTTCGTGGCAACCCGAAGGTATTTAACTCAGCCACTTTTTATACTTCTCATTAAGGGTTAAAGGAGCCATTATGTAACATCTTTATTTTAAGTTATCATTAAATGGTGCTGATATGTTACAATGTTAATTCCAAATACTTCTATCACTGACAACCGTATTTTAGCCAGGATATTCTCATTTCAAAAACAGATTTTCAGCCCCTAAATGATGTTATTGTTTACATTTTGTGCAGATATTTGATGAAATCTCCCAATCGGGGGGAGGTGGAGGGTTCTAAAGTATCCAGAATTTCTGTGTATATTTTTGTTGACCTATTTTGGCCCTTTTCAGCAATTTCTTACATAGGCTACGGCTTGATTGCAGTACCAGTTTCGGCCAGAATCTTACATATAGCACCTTTAACGTTAATGTTTCACTCCCAGTTACTTCTAGATTTAAATAGAAACATTTGTCTGAAACATATATAAAATATTCACTCGCCTCTGAGCATCTATGCTTTTTAAATGCTATGTAAATAAGGGGTAAAAAGAGAGTAAAGCAGGGAAATGCACATTCCTGTCATTGTTGATTATATAAAAGCAGAAGCCTAAACTGTGCCTGGCAAATAAGCATGCTGCACACCACAGAACTATAATTCCATCCTGCAAACACTTTACCTGCATTGGCCCCTGATAGCTGTGCTGCAAGGGTACGCCTCAGATTTCATGCCTTGTGTTTTTTAGAGTGAGCGTACAAGTTTTGAGTGTCAAACAGCGAGTGTAGAACAATGAGAGGATTTTGATGCCTTTGCAGCAGGAATGTATTTTTATGTCTGATGCTAGAACAAGAGGTGGAGCTGAAAGATCTTTGGAGACACATTTCTTTTTTATCCCACTGAATCGGCAAAGATTTGTCGAGCCCAAATGTTGACCTAATTTCACCTCTTCCTCTTCCCTCCTGCCTCTGCTCCTCTCCCCTTGCATCCCTCGCTCTGTTTATGCTCTCCCGCCTCCTCCCCATCCCTCCCCTCCTCCTCTCCTCCTACATCCCGCCAATTCTCTCCTCCTCCAACTCTGCTCCTTAGCCAAAGATCATTTGGATGAAGAACAATATAATGATTGAAGGTGACCCCAAGTTCCTGATGCAGAACAACCAGGGCGTGTTGACTCTGAATATCCGCAAGCCGAGCCTGTTCGACGGGGGGAGGTACACCTGCAAGGCTGTCAACGAACTCGGGGAAGCGGTGGTGGAGTGCAAGCTGGAAGTTCGAGGTGTGGCGCTCGACTTTACTTCTTTTTACACCGTAGTAGTCAGCAAGAGCCTGACGTGGGTCAGAGCGAGTCTCGACGAAGCTCAGAATGTCAAATCTCTCTTTCCTCGGCCTGTTCCCTGAGCTCCTCTTACGAAACTTCAGCAGAGCCGGGTGCTGCTCTAAATTTAAATCACCTTATTGCATTTGTCAGTTAAAGCTCCAGACCCACAGATGACTCTGCGTGAGGCAGCTTCTTTAAACAGGATGATCCGCTGGCCTCTTGTGCTGATTTAAATGTCTCTTCTTCTTCCCAGTGTTCCAGGAGAAAGGAGAGGAAGCGAAAAAATGAGCAACAGCACGAAACAGCAGAGGATACAGTTGAACAGGAATTGTAATGGATTATGTATAACGGGATAGTCATGAATAAATATGATTAGAATAGATCACTGGTGAGGCTCTAAAGCCACCCCCCTGCCCCCCTCCATCCTTTCCTCCACATATGCTTGTCTTTCATTGCTGCTATGACGAATGCCACATCGGGAATATGCCATCCTTTTTTTCCAGCAAGCTGCCACCTCGTCACATCCTTACGGAGAGAAGAGTGTGGTAGTACCCCCTGCTGCGACCACACACAGATGGATCCTTCTTATCTGTGAAGTGGACCTGTCACTGAACACACTTATAAAACAGCCTATCATCCATTACGACTCCCTGTGTTGTCTGATTTTTTTTCTGTGTCTGTGTCCGGGACGTTTTTCTAGCTTTGGTATGAATTTATGATTGTGATGCAGCTGTAGCACGGAAACCGCCGCAGTGTGACTGACCGGCTGCACACCTCTGCTTCCTCGCTGTGTTGTTTACAAGTGTGATGTGTGAGCCGGGGGCCCGTCTTGGCTCTGTGACGGTTCAGTGGAGGGATCAATATTCAGCCAGGCATGGAAGACATCATGGAGTAACTGGGATTAAAGAGGCTCTTATACACAGACACAGCCCTGCTGCGTCTGCCATCTACACACATACATGGAGAGTGTTGACACACAGACACCATCTCTTTGTATTGCATTCCCACATGCTCTAGTACAACATTCCTCATGGCATGACCTATAGTGGTAGGCCTTTACAGATACATGGCTTACACTCTTCCAAACACAAACACACACTCCAAATCAGGGTCTCATTAGCATCACACACTAGAGACTAATTAATGCACCCATCAACATTGCCCTAATTAGCTCTCCCACGTCATTACTGAGCAAACGAATTACCGCTAATTTACACACCCGCAAAACAAACACAGCAGCGTCTCTGCTGGGAGAGTCCGCCGCGGCTCGCCTCGCACAGCAAATTAAAGCCTCACCGATGCGCTGCAACCCAGACTGGTGTCCCAGGTGACCCCGAGTTCCCTCACACGCACACAGACGCCCCACCTCGACCATCTGATGGAGGAAGATGTGAAAACAGATAAAGTAAAAAAGTTGAATTTACTGAGCACGTGTGGCAGTTTGCGGTCTCGCCATCTCTTCTGAGGCTTCTTCCCAGTCCAGACCTGTCCCACTCACTGCATCAGGTCTCGGTCTCTCATGTCTCTCCAGCAGAGGGGGTAAGAGCATAGTGACAAAGACCACAACTGACCATCATTAGGGTCCGTGCTGTAACTGTGAGCGGCAGCTTTTCAAGAGCTGTTATATGACTGATGCACCACTGAGTTAAACTCTGAACCCGGAGGCCTCCAAACTGTGCCAACACTCAGACTGAAACACTCAGCATCTCTGAGCACACCACACCCCCCCTCTCCCATTATGCTGCAGCATGTTGTTCAGGTTGGGTGAAGGTAGTATGGGGCCTGTAACAGTAGCGGCTTATGTTTTTCATTGAGAATAAAGTTTGACTTTGAAAAGCTCAAATTTCAAATAAGATACAAAAACTGGTATTTGGTCTCGACTTTGGATCAGGAAAAGTTCATGCAGACTAAGAAAAGTTGCATCGAAAAATTAAATACAGATATTAAAAAAATTACTTTCAATATGAAAATGAGTTTATGCTCATGTTTGGAAAAAAAAAGATTTCTCTCACACACAATCTAAAATGATAAATGATCTAATCTAAATTCAATAAATTGTCATCATAACTTTTTGAATGAGAAGAAATTAAATGAAAAATATTTAATTTATCCCCGGCAGAAATTACCAATTGTAGCCTCCAGAGTCAGTAATTGAAAATTTGGCCGTGCAGAAAAAATAAAAAAATCTGTTATTTTCAGGTCAATATCACTAATTCCTGTCCATGCAACCAATGCATGACTGTTGGGACAGACATTCTTGAGTGTTTTGCTTTGATATTGCAATGTGCTTCTTGATCTTCATGTTGTAGTACTTCTTGATTTTTGCGGTTCACACCGGTCTTGGTCTTGGTCCTGGCCTGTATGATAAGAAATATTGCCATATTAATTCTAAAGGCCTGAAACCAGGCAATTAAGTCTATACCAGGTCTGTGTAAACAGTCAACAATACAATAATTCACAATACTATATAGGAAGTATGGATTCACCTCATCTTCTTCGTCTGGTGTAGATGGATGCTCCATCTATGCAATCCTTGACATGGAGAGCTAGAATATGCAGAGACATGCTCTCATTGCAGACTTGACATTCAGCTTTGGGCACATTTTTAAACTCAGTTGCATCAGAAGTTATTGCAGTAAGGTGAAGGTCCTGCTGAAGAAGAACAACTTACAAGAGGCTCTTCCCAGCACCTGAAACACTGCATAAACATCCTCATCTGGAGGAATTACAACCAGTTTCCTACGAAAGGCTTACATGTTTTGGTCCTCAATGGAGAAGTTTGTCAGGGAGAAAAAAACTGCTTTTCTTTTTTTTACTGTCTTTGGGCAAATAATCCAGTATATGGTCTGCATGACAAAGTTGATGATGAATTGAACTCTTAAAATACAACTATCGATCGAAATATGGCATAACTATGAAAAAAAGTTTAAAACCTTGCGGTGCCCTCCCGTACTGTGGCTTTTGTGCTTGTCCATCCTGATGTACATGGGACTGCTCTGGGTTTTGTTGTACTGAGATGTGAAATCGCTGAAAATTATGACTTAACACATCTATGAACAACAGTAACACCGGCCTCCAACTCTTCGGGGAACATCACATGATGGAACATTTAGTCATTTAGTTAGCTAACTAAAACATAATGGCTAAATTTAGCTTTTTTCTGCATACTTCTGCCAAACCAACACTATACTAAAAATGTTTAAACTAACAGTGGTCCAGTCATGCTGTAGATAAAAACAATGGCAAAAAAAACTCATTCAAAAAACCCACCCCAAGGCATAGGTTGCCACTTGAACCAGCAGCTGCCATAGTGTGAATTGTGTTTCTCTAACTAGGGATGGGCATATGAATAATCTGGAGTCAATAGTTTGATATCTGCCAATCAATTCATCATCTTTTATTTTGACTTGCAATTCAGATTTCTTCTTGCTGGAATTAGGAGGAACCAGAAATTAGAATCTTAATATGTATGATTAAAAAAAAATAAAAAGAAATATCATAAATATTTTATTAGGCTATGTATGATGTAGATATAAATATAATCTTAAATGAAAACAAATGTCTTCTGACATCATCAAATTGCAGTGTAAATGACACAGAAGTTAGTATAAAGGTACAATCAACCAAAAAACGTGATGTCCTCATTGTGCATTGATTTTGTTACACACTGCACCTTTAAAATTCTGTATTTCAAACAAGTTTTCTCAGTTTCAGTAACCATTTTTTAGCACCAATCCAACTCGTGATTCAATACCAACTTTTCTCTTTCATTCTAGATTTTAATATTTCCAAAATGTTATTTCCAAAACCAATATGAGCTGTCATTTCTGTAGTCCCATGAGATAAGGCCACGGTCAGAAAAAGCAGGGAAATCCTCCAGACACCTAAAACTAGGCCATGATTGGATGCTTGGCAAACCTGCAGTGCGGCACAAAGCCTAAAATGTGAACCCTGTTGTGCAGTAAACGACTCAACGAGCATGTGTATGTGAGGATGTTGATATAATCTTATTGTCAGTTAGCCCGAGTCGCAGCATGGTGCGTAACTCTGCTGACTGACACATGAAAGCTGCACTGAAGATACGCAGCATGCTAGGTTTTGGGGAAAACAGATCCTTTGGAAAGAGAGCCTGTAACCTCAATACTCCACCTGAGCTCTACCCTGTCCTTTCTCACTCACAAGTGATGCTCAGTTGCTAAGCAATCATACTAATTGTATCTACGGGCATCATCCGCAAGCCTTTATAAACTTTTAAAACATAAGGAGGTGTTACTTTACAGCGTTGCTGTCACTGTTTGTGTGTGTGTGTTGTCTTTTCTCGCAAATTTCAGATCTCTTCAAGAAATAAGCCATAGCTTAAAAAAAATAATAATAATGGAGCATTTTGTTTCCCCTCATTCCCTGCGACACACCTTAAGGCTCTTTAAGTTTGTGATGTCTGACTGAATAATTAATGAGGAAGCATGGCAGCTCAGGAATAAACTGCTGACTTCTTCTTGTGCACTGTATCTGCTTTGCCCCTTTTTTTTCCAATATTAGAACAGGCCTGCCTGAGATGAAGATGAAAACAAAGAAAAGTGACAAGTTTTTACCGGCTGGCAAATGGAAAAAAAGTGAAAGCGGAGCAGATTCATGAGGGTGGAAATACTGTCGTATCTGTGCATGCAGATGTGCGAGCATTCATGAAAGAGAAAGACAAGAAACACCAGAGAGACAGAAGCAGACCTCCTGAAACAGTAGAATTGAGGGAACTATAATTATGTGAGTAATTATACATGAAATCACAGACTTGTAGTGAAAAAGAGACCACTGGAGGGAAAGAGCCTTGCGGTGAGTCTCATCTGTGTAATTACAGTATCGGAACTAAATGAAACGGAGGGAGAACACACACATTTCATATTGGACCAGACACCTATTTCAACTGATCTGCGCGCGTACGTCAGCTTACTTCTGAATCAGGAATTACGAGAATAGCCCCGAGTGACTTGCAAGAACATTACATAACAATAATCAGAAATATGCAGAGATAGAAAGCTCAAGCACCCATTGCCAGTCCTCAACAGAGCAGCAGAAAACCAAACACACAAATTAATTCAATAACAGAAGTCTACAATTAATCTGTAAGGAATTTATAACAACAAAAGCAAAATCAGAGGTTATTCCAAATTGAAATGACCTACATCCAATGTCTTTCAAAAATCCTGGAACAAAGAAAAGGATATTGTGTGTCTTAGCTGATATGATGATGTGTATCACTAATTTAACTCCACATGTTCACCTCAAAACGTATCCACAAACATTCCGATCTACATCCAGACCACTGCACGCATGAACATTTAGTCTTAATCTCTCATTTTGGTTGGCATGCTATGCTCCATTGAAAGCCAGATTGACTTATACCCTGTGTCATTGTATTCATTGATTAAAGAGCCAAAACCCTCCCTAGGCTCATGACCCATATAATGAGCTCAATGTATCTGCAGGGAGGTGGAGGTCTTAAAGGAGAGAGCTGCCCTCACATTTCACAATGACAACTTCATGACTGCGTGTGTGTGTGACGGCTTTGTCGAAGCTAACGGTGGCTTAGTGTAGCTGAACGTCTGTGGAGGAAAGTTTTTCTCAAGATGTTTGTCAGGTTCAGCAGTATTAGAGTTAAGAAGGAAGAAGCTGATATGATGCCATTCACAGCTAATTTGAATAAAACTCCAAGCATACAGTTTATATCTCAGGTTTGTGTTTTTTAGTTTTAAGTCAGCTATTTTGTTTTATTTTCTTGGTATTCAACATTGTAGAGGTCACATGGGAAGCAATCAAGCCAAGATGTATTTTTCCTCAATAACAATCCCCTCATTGTTGTGTGGATCATCCCATTGTTGAAAATGCCCAGAAGCCTCCAAAGAGGTTCATACGATGTCTTTGAAGGTTAAATATGCAATGTTTTTATTCAATAGAAACAAAGAAAACACCTGTTTTCCATGTGCAGACAGGCTGGTGCGATGGCCGCCGTGCCAGAGAATACAATCACCTTCCCTCTGTGTTGTAATCTAAGCTGCTCTGGTTTGTGTTATTCACATGATGCTACACCCATCTTATTAGTTCCGAGTAACATGAAGTGCAGTTCAGAGTGTGTGAGATGCACATGGTCAATGGCTTCCCCTTTCTGGCTGTTCCAGATTTTAAAGGGACATTGTGTAACATTTTTTTGTTGTTTACTGGCATAAATCGATGTCTGCATTTATAAATGTGTTATCATTGGTTTATTATCACCTCCACTAATAATCTGACACATTATCCTAAGTGAATACATTTAGATTTGTTTCTACATAGGGGGGGTCAGCTGGTAGGGAAGCGCCATGGCAGTCGGCCATTTTGAAACTACAAGTGGATGAGCAGAACAAATACACAGCATGGAGACGACTTGTTGAAGCCACAATTCATCTCTGTTTGCTTCATCACCTAGAAGTCCCGGCAGTTTTAGTTATTTCGACGATATAGACTGGTCTCCTACATAAAATATGGGCCATGATAGAGTGAAATAGCCAACCCTACCTGTAGCAACAACACTATAAAAACACCAAAATGTGTACTTTGTCCAGTGTAAAGTGGCCCCTCCAGAAGAAACAATGGAGTTATTTACTGTTAGCCCAACATCGGTTGAGTTGGTTTAGATGGATTTTCATCACAAGACCAGAGATTGGTCCGAGACTGGGACCCCAACATAAGGCTCCCAAAAAGTTGGATGGGTCAGATCTTTGGCATACTTCCCGGTTTTGCCAAAAACACAACACAAAAAAAAACAAAAAACAAAAAAATGTGCACAGTCCCATCCAGCTCTGACCCAGAGCAAGAAATGGAGCTTAAGGTACTACTATCGTAGATGGTTGCCATCTGCAGCATCACAGACCAGGACAAACATCTCCAAGCAGAATTTGTGAGAACAGGTGAAAGTGCTCGGCTCAAACCCCAGTAGTCCTCCTGGGCACAGCGGGTGACTAGCAGATAAGAGTGGACATTGGTAAAAAACTAAGACTGCCAGGGAGCATTGCAATCACGACCCTCAGACCTGGCTTTGTGCTAAGCACTAAAATAACAAAACAAGTGGTCTTGGTAGAGCTCACAGTGCCCTGGGAGGAGCAGATGGAGAAGGCTGGTGGGAGTAAGAGGAGGAAATCTGCCGAATCTTTGGAGGAATGCCACAGATGGAGGTGTTGAGTATGTCGTATGCCTGTAGAAGAATAAGAGGGAGGGGCTTTGCGGGGAAATTACTGCCAAGTCAATGTACTGTATCCCTATGCACCATTGGAGCATGCAGACGAAAGGTCAACTATAGTGCCAGAGGTTGCAGCAAAGGCCTGAAATTGGCTGTGAATCACAAGGGGCAAGCTATGGTCTGAAGCATCTTTGACAGCAGCTGGGACCTGATAACTCTCAGTCAGGTCTGATTAGCCCAAATACAATTCTTGATGCTGTGTCCAAATGTATCACTAGATTATAAATCTAAAAGTTAAATACAGAGATTTCACGGGTTCGAATACTTAAGAACTACATAGTTTCTCTGAAGCTCTGCAAGAAAGCAAGACAAATCCTTAACTATGTGCACAAAGTCCTGTAACTTTGGGGAATCCCTGTTTGTTTTTTTTTCTCTCTTTATCTGAAATAATACTTTATAAATAAAACTATTTTTGCCCTAGATGGTGAATCTTCTGTAGGAACTGTGGGAGCAGAGATGCAGCCCTGAGATCATAAAATGGGTCTCGAAGTCTTTTAGAAAATGAACATGCCTGTTGATTTATACATTGTGCACAAAAGTGATTGCTGTGAATATATTTAAAAGATGAAAAATTATCTTAAATGTGAGGGATTGTTCTTTAAGATGTTATTTTGAAATTAGGCTGCGTTGTAGCTGAGACAGATTCAGATTCTGGTAATAAATATAACCAACAGAAGGTTCTCTAAAGTAACATGTGTGGGCGCACACATGCATGCGTACGTGTGTAGGTGTTTAATGTGTTGGCACACACAAATGAGTCACATGTTGTGTATGTAAATCCATCTGCATAGTGTGAACGAGATAACAGTTTGCAAAATCATGAAAACATATGCAAAACAAGGTAAAACTGCGCTGATAAAGACAGTGTTCAAGACAGGCAGTTAATAGGACGGCTGGCGCATAATTAAAAACGCTCCTGCCTAAAATTACCCAATAAGTATCTATTTAAGATGTGAACGAGACATGGAGCTTTACAGATCTTCAGAGTAGAAAAGACACATGCACAACATAAAGAAAAAGATTTTCTATGGTTGTCAGATCTGTCAGATGTAAGACATGATGGCGGATCTGTAATAGTATCTACTGTCAGTCATGCGCAGGACTCGGGGATATGCACAACCGTGTAACTGTAACACAACAAATTTCTAATAGCAGGTGCTGCTTTAAGTT
>JAPMNP010716498.1:0-19218 GCA_029874935.1 Atherina boyeri | reverse complement strand
TCCTCTTCTGTGTATTCCGGCTCAAACAGATCGGGCTGTGGATTCATGTCCACACTAAAATAAATGTCCTCATTGTCAAGTTCAAATGTCGACATATTGCGACTGAGTGCCGATGAGGCTACCACGTCAGCTATGTTGACGGAAGTTAACGCTATCTTCATGGACTATTTCCAGGTGCTGCGTGATATCAATGTGCTGCTGTGCCGTGGAACACTCTCAACGTTCCTTGATTAGTACGCTGGACAGAGTGTAGTTCCATGTCTGATCAGTCCAGGAATCCGCCCCATTTAATTTTCCGTTAATGTCATTATTTTTTCTATGTCGTGAACAGACTACTTTTAAATGGGAAAACTTCCAGAGTTTAAAATGAACTCTTTAGCGTGGTGGTCGATGGTCTCATCCGTTTCAATAATTCATGGTACGCTGAAGCCACAGATGTGGTACTAGACTCAGAGAACGGCTGGATGAACAGGGGAACGCTTAAAATCAATTGTTTAACTCCAGGGAAGATGAAAAATAAGGATATTTCCCCAAATGGTGGTGTGTTCCTTTAAGGCACCAATATGATGATAATGCAGCTTTTTACTTGAGCTGTCTCTGGAGTGAACTGAACCTTTTCTCTGCCTCTGCAGACATTCAACACCTCCAATGCTTCTACTATATGCCCAGATGCAGAGTGCCTGTTTGCTTTCTACGGTGGTGAGACACTCTACCACAAATACCTCATCCTGTTTCAGTTCTATAACGTCTTCCTCTTCTTCTGGTGCGCCAACTTTGTGACGGCCCTGGGCCAGGTTACTCTGTCTGGGGCATTTGCATCGTATTACTGGGCCTTCAAGAAGCCGGATGATATCCCTGCTTACCCCATCTTTTCATCTCTGGGGCGGGCGCTAAGGTAAGATTATGCAGCCTTGTTTTAATATATTAAACAAAAAAGAAAGAAACAAAAAAACCATTATGCCAATTTGAGTATTCTGTATTTAAAATAGTAGCTAAGATTAGTAGATCATAGAATAAAGTGCTGCGTGATAGCCTCACACGTGGCAGGAACAGATGTACAACGCCGGCAGGGTTTTTAATAAAAAAGAGGTTATTCTCTCCAAATAGACATAAGTTAGGTCAGCAGGGTGGATTTTTCTGGCAGACTCAAAGGAAAAACAGTGTTTAAAGCTCATAATTGGCCTCTGTTTGCTGTTCCTATGTAGATACCACACAGGGTCCCTGGCTTTTGGTTCTCTGATCCTGTCTTTGGTCCAAGTCATAAGGGTCATTTTGGAATATCTGGATCACAAATTAAAAGGTTGAGTATCTGACACACATTTATAGTCATTTTGTATTCAACTGAGCTTGAACTGATTCACTTACCATGTCTTTCAGGTGCTCAGAACAAGTTTGCTAAATTCCTGCTGAGCTGCATGAAGTGCTGCTTCTGGTGTCTGGAGAAATGTATCAAGTTCCTGAACAGAAATGCTTACATCATGGTGAGCTTTAGTAACAGGATACAGCTGAATGGGAGATTTTGTGTCCAAGTGGTAAAATCATTAGGTTTTTTTGTTTTGTTTTCCATTTTCCAGATTGCAATCTATGGAAAAAATTTCTGTGCCTCAGCTCGAGATGCGTTTTTCCTTCTTATGAGGAACATTGTCAGGTGGGATTTCATTTTAAAGATTGTATTGTACAATACTGTGCAAAAGTCAGGAATAAATATACATATATACATAATAAATAGTATCAGGAAAATAGGAAGGAAAGTAGCATTAATAACTGTAAATAGCAAAAAGCACCTGGAAGAAAAGGTGTAAACATGTAGAATAGTTTCTGTTGTGTGTTTGTTTCAATGCCATTTTTATCTCCTTAAAGCCAAGGCTTGAAAGAATGATCTGTAGATGAGAAAAATCTTGGTTACTGTTGTTCTGTGTGTCATTTCTACAAAGCCCTGCATGTTGGTGATGAATTCTGTTTTCTTTTTTTTTGGTTGGCCTTTATGTCTCTAATCTATTGACACATCCGTTATACATTTTGGCCTCATAATTTGACACCTGAGGTTGTCTTTTATTTTTATGTAAAAAACCCAAACAAACAGGTGAATCAAAAATAGCGACAAAGAAAAATGGCTTAGAGTTTTAGGTGTAAATGTGGGCAGAATCAGCTTTGAGACCTTCAGAAGCTCTTCATAAAGTTCTGTCTCCTCGGAAGAAATAAAAGGGAATGACGGATGGCTCAAGACTTTTGTATTTCATATCTAGTTTGTTTTAGCATATCTTTTTTTCTGTTCAGTATTTCAACTTCGTTTACCTAGATTCACTGACAAACACTGTACTGCGTCCAACACAGGGTGGCTGTTTTAGATAAAGTGACTGACTTCCTGCTGTTTCTTGGGAAGCTCCTTATTGTTGGCATTGTGGGTAAGGGTATTTTTTTATTTATAGATCCAAACTCTGAGGCGAGAGCTGTGTGACTTTCTAGTTCAGATCAACTCATTCACATTTTGTCTCTGTATAGGGATTTTCTCTTTCTTCTTCTTCTCTGGAAAAATCAAAGCTGCTGAGGATGCTGCGCCATCTCTCAACTATTACTGGGTGCCAATACTGGTAAGAACAGCTATTTTTATGTGATTTGATGTGGAGTTTTAAGCTTACCTTTGATGAATGTTATAACTTTGTCCTCATAGACGGTGGTAGTGGGATCCTACCTGATCGCTCATGGCTTTTTCAGCGTGTACGCCATGTGTGTGGACACACTGTTCCTCTGCTTCTGTGAGTATTTTTTTGTTTAGTTGATCATCAGATCTTCTCTTCTCTGATACAATTTTATAAAGCTGAGCTGCTGGTTTCCTCTGCTTTCTGCCATGTTTCTGACTATTCTCTTTGTCTCGTTTTTCCCATTAATTTCACCTTGCGTTTATTCTCCCACACTCCCTCTCTTGCGTTTTCCCATGTTTTTCCATTAACTTCATTTTAAAAAATATACATACCCATACATTCAATAAGGTGAGGACTTGGAAAGAAATGATGGCTCCTCTGAGAGGCCCTACTTCATGTCACCTGAGCTGCATGAGATCCTCTCCAAAGCGAAGAAGGTGGAAGAATGCGATGGCCTTGAGCAGGCGGATGGGGCGAAACAAGTGGACGAGGTGAAAGTGGAGGAGGAAACGCCTCTTCAGCAGCAGGACGGAGAGGTCCAGCTGAAACAGCAGGAGGTGCTCAAGCAGGACAATGAGGAGGAGCAGCCCCTGCAGTCAGAGGTGGATGCCGAAGAGCCAAAAGAGGAGAAGAAAGAGGAACAAAAAGTCACTCAGGCAGAGGCAACTGAGAAGACAGAAGAACCAGAGGTGACAGAAGCAGCAGAGAAGCAGGAGCTGAAAGCAGAGGAAAAGACAGAGGAGGTGTCAGCTGCTGCTGCAGAGACTAAAAAAGAGGAGACTGGTGAAAAAACAGAGGAAAAAGATGATGTTAAGGAAGATAGTCCTCCAACAGCACCACAGGAGTAGATGTTGCAAAGGAAGTGAGGCTTGGTAAACCTCTTAAAGCATGAAGATTGAAAGATGTGTACTACAGCTTAGTGATATGGACCTGTTAAATGTTCAGCATACTAGAAAAATTTCAGCTGGCTTTGCAATGTGAGTGAAGTGACGTCCACCAGGAGAAGGCTGCTGTCGGAGTCAAAGTGAAGCAGGTCAAAAGCCCAGTGCATCTCTGTAGCTTGGAAAAAAAGGCTCCTTTGTGTTGGTTTTAGAACGTGTCGGTTTTTTATATTGTGAAGGTCTGTAGAACATTGTGAGTGCTGAATCTGTGCCTGATTACCGTCAGTATTTGTTGTCTTAATCCCATCACTGGATGCACTACAGAACCACCTAAGAACCGTGTTTACAGTCAGAGCAAGCATCTCAATCAATGGTGAATCTCTTTCACTGTTTACAATATACCAGCTGACGCCAAAATGTTTCAGACTTATTTGATATCCTCTATCAATACTGGATCTTTTTTGCCTATAGAACATGTGTATATACAGTAGTGTGTGTTTATTATGTACTTTTTGGCTTCGGTCTTGTTGAGATCCTCACCAAGATGGGATCCCAGATATTGTATTGCCATTTGCCACCTACTTGCCTTGGTACTTGGGACTGGCGTTAAGTGCTGTGATTGTATCGCCATGATGCAGACATCATGACCTCTCATAATCTGCTGACCCCCCCCCCCCCTACTTGTTTACAGACTCCACCTGCCTTGCTCTGTCCTTCCCCTCAATCTGTCTCTCCATCTAAGTGCTGCATGATATTGACATGGCCTTCTGAATGCTCGCAACATCTTAAATCTTTAGATGCTTTTGTACCTCTTTTCTTGTCTGTCACATTGTGTACGATGTAAGTTAATTTTCCACAAAAACACTAATGACATTCCATGTTATATGGATGTAAATCTTGATTAAAGCTGATTGTATTTAATCATTGTATTTCTGTAATGGGTAAATGTGATTTTAAGGATGGTTTAGGGTCTGGAAACTGGTGTTTTTTTTAGGTCTAAGAGAGATCAGACTTTGTTTTCAAAAAGGTATTTGAACAATTTTACATGTCAAAGTCAATTTACTTATTGTCACTTTTGGATTGTTGACCTTCAAAATTGTAAGTGGAACCCAGATTACACATTCTTGACTTTGTGTGGTCATGATTTGTGATCATTTCAAATGAAGATACTTTAAGAAAAATGAGAAGAGTCAGACTGAATAAACCATTCTTTGCAACAAAATGTCCATGAACCCCTTTCTTAAATCAAATCAATAACGTACCCTTCTTCCTTAGCTGAATAACAAATCATATTACAAAGAGACAGTGTTTCAGTGCAAGTAAGTTAAATTATAGTTTAGTGTTGGTATGTTGTTTGGAAGATATTTCTCAATTCTCTCTGTTCATGTCACAGTGGAGGACCTGGAGCGCAATGATGGATCGACTGAGAGGCCGTATTTCATGTCACAGAACCTGCTCACCCTCATGAAGAGGTCCAATGATGAGCCAAAATCTGTAGAATAATGTTAAACAATTTTGTGTGTGTGTCTGAAATGAGCAAAGGGACTGCTATTTTCCTTTGGTGTACATGTACAGTATGTTTCTGTCAGATGAGATTCTTTTATCATATTGCAAACTTGACATTGTAAACGAGTACTTTCATCACTGAAGGAAGACAAGATTATACATGTAGATAATTTAAATAATGGTTTGCCTTAATACCTAATTCTGTCTTTTTTTACATTTTGACTTTTTTTTATATCATGTTCTGACATGCAGTATGTACGGAAGATCTTATGGGTCAGACTGGAATCAAAGTTTCATTTCATCAGTTTAACTTAATATATTGCACTATATTAATTTACCAAAGCGAAGTTGCTAAACAGCAGCTGACTAAATGTTTAGAGATTATTACTGCCTCAAGAGATTAGAAAATGATGTGTTTTAACCTTGATTTATACTTTTTAAAAAATAGCTTCTCTTTTTTAATGCTCAACTAAATATGAAACAAGTTTTTTGTATTGTGAAGATTGAGTTTGTATGTTTTATAATGCCTTTCATTTTGTAAACTAATAAAAGTTTGTATTGCCGTGTCATTGTCCCAAACAGAAGCAAGGCCAATGTTCCTTTGACTGTGATCAGATTTGATTATCTTTTTTTTTTCCAATTAGGCAGAATAGCTGGAATTTTGATCGTGATAAGTAAATTGATACATTAATTGACAGATTTAATTCTGAAAATACTTCAAGGCAAGGCAAACTTATTTATACAAGGTGGGCTATAAGTTTCCAAACACGGAAAAATAAAGTTTAATTTTGGATAACCAGTTGTAGCCTATTTATATTATGTGCATATGATTATATTCTTTTGAAAATACTGTTGATGAACACGCAATAAAAAGAAAAATGTAGGCCTTTTAGCCTACAGTCCTATAGATTTTCCAAAATATAGAAACTTGTGGCCCACCATATATTGCAGCTTTCAAAACAACCCAATGTGCTGTACATGAATCAAAATAATTAGACTTGTCTATTACCATCACAGTCGATGTCAGAAAATAATATTCAAAATGGAAAAAAAATGTGGCAAATAAGAATTTTAACACCCGCTTTAACAGAACTAAGGTTTGGAGAAGACCAAGCTATGTGCGGATATTTGTTCGAGATATAAACTTATTTCTAGATTCTGCTTGTTCCGTGAATATGTCGAAGCTTGAAAAACACATCTAAAGAAATGAGGGGTTGTTATATCTAATCTTTTTAGTATGGTATTACAGTAGCCTACAAACCTTATTGGCCTGTGGAATCATAGACATATATAATGTCTATGTGTGGAATGTCAATGTAATGCGCACGTCTGTACGTTTAGTATACATGTTGCTAGGCAACGCTGTCGCCTCTTGGAGATTTTTGGTTTGGTCATGCTAAAACGGACTGTTGGCATATATTTTTTCAATTCGTGTTGACAACAGTAAACAGCACGGAAATGCCGTTAACTAACAACTCAAGTAAACCTCCGTTACTCGACCAAGTAACGGAGCTCCAGGTGAAAATACAACTGCTAGGTAGGTTGGTTTCTTAACATCTGTTTTGTTAAGATATTGCAGGGCGCATGTTTTGCTAATGTTAGATATCTAGCTTCCAGGGGCCACGGTTTGCATGGTGCGTTAGTAGCAGGGACTGTAGTAGTGACTTTAGTTGCTGTTTGATAGCCGTATGTTGTTGACAAGCCATTTTCCCATCTCGTTGTCGTGTTGATGCCACGGATAAATATGTCCCCTAGAGGGCGACAGAACTGCACACCATGAGAGCTCTCAGGCCACCATCAAGAAGAACAGAGAAAACATCGGCCGTCTGAGGTTGGAGAACAAAAGGTTGCACAAAAAACTGGCAGAATCTAAAGCAGTAAGTCATATATTAACAAATTCTACACTTTTTGGACCCATTATCTCAGTCTACTACATGCAAATAAAAAAATAGGTAATTGCTGTCATGTCAGTGCTCACTTCAGCGTCTTATTTCTCAGGGTGATGAGCGAATCATCAGAGCAGCTTTTCATGATAGAGGGGTGGAGAAGGATGCCTACCGCAACATGTCAGGAAAGGTGAGAGGCAGAATAAAAAGGACACTGCAACTAGTTTTCACAAAGTATTTACGATGTGAAATTCTGAATTATTTGAAGCAGTTAAAATGTACCTACACCAACAAGGCCAGGTTAAAAAATTTTTTTTTTTAAAAAAAGGACACAAAAACAAAGTAGTTTACATCCTCTTATTTCAAAAGGTTTTTTGTGCTAGGATAAATATTTAAAAAAAAAAGTCATATTGTCCTTTCTGGGTCTTAACCTTTATTAGCATCTAGTAAAACCAAAACTGAGCCAAAATGCTGCATGTGGAGGACTACAAGTACAGTAGGCTACACCAAGTTTTTTTAACCTGGACCTCATTCATAGCATGAAATACGTTCATACACTCACCCGGACAATTTGGAGTTACTTGAAGTCTATCGGGAGATATTTAGATCCATCACGCTGGTGTTGTCAGGGTAACGGCATAATCAAAGGCACTTTCTTATGTAGTGTTGTTCTAACTGGTTTGTGTCTCTATAGCTATGGTTTCTGATGACAAAGCCGCTCTGAGGGCACAGAGGGATAGTACAGCAACTAATAACTAAAGACTGGTGAAATGGAGGCATTTTGTGGCAGATAATGTTTTATTTAGAGGCTGAAATGTTTGCCCCGACCACTTCCATTGAATGGATATGTGTGCCAGCGCGATGGATCTAAATATCTCCCGATAGACTTCAAGATACTCTAAAATTGTTCGGATGAGTTTATGAACGCATTTCATGCTATAAATAATGTCCAGGTTATAAAAAAAACAACTTACTTTTCCTTTAAGGCCACCTGTCAACAGCAGTCATAGAGCAGGATGATGATCCTGAACACATTGTTTTACTTTGACTTAGTTTTTCACACACTGCTTCTGTATTCTGGTTTACTTTTTGTCCAATAAATGATGATACAGTGTATATTGTGTCATATGTTGTTCATCTGAAGTTGTATTCACCTTATTTCAAATTGGTAGGAGCCTGATGTTTTTTTAACTGTCCTCATATGTAAAGGTTGAGAACTGCAAGAAAAGTTTACTTTCTTTTTTACATGACTGTTTCTTCTCTCTTGTACTATTTTCTCAGGCAGCACTTGCAACACTAGAACAAAGGATGCTGGCCAAGACAAAGCGTCTCAATGCTCAGAAACACACCACCCAAACCTTCCAGAAGCGCCTGGATGAGCTGGTCGAGGAATACGAGAGATTGAAATTAGAGGGAAGCAGTGGAGCAGGGCCTACTGATGCTCGTGCTTTGCGAAAAGAGGAAGATGCCATGGTTGTAACTTCTCTGATCTCTAAAATATGTCTGTCTGTCTAATTGACGAATTGTCCATCTGACTGTGTTAATTTTTAATGAACTCCTCGTTTGATGTGTGTGTCTGCTCATCTTCAGAAAATGCGTGCACTGGAGAACAATTTGGAGAAAACCCAGTTCAAGTGCAAGGAAGCTGAAAACATAATGATTTACTACATAAAACTGAAAAATCACTTACAGGTTAGTACAGCATACACATTGTGTACCTATTAAGTGCATGTTAATGTTTTTTTCTACTTGTATCTGTCCTCATTTGCTGAAAGCATTGTTGACATGATCTCCTGGAATGATTGGTTTCAAATATTTTTTGACATTATACAATACTTATTTAGCTGAGCCATTCATGAAGCTCTGTTTCTCTGTGTATGATAAAGTACCAGTGTTTTGGCTCTTATCAGACAGCTGCATGAGCATGAACGCTTATACAGGATCATTGGTTTTTACACAGTGTCCTTATCGTTTTAATTAGGGCATTATGCACCACAGAGGATACTCTCTATTGTCCTGCGAGTTAAGGGCTTGTGCTGTAACTCTGCAGAACTTTTAGGACTCTGTTAGTAATATATCATTATCAAATGAGAGGATTCCCTTGCAACTGTTAGTAGAACCTGCTACATGCCCTAACTGATACCAAATTACTGATGCTAGCTTTTGTTGATGTGTGCTAAAAAGCTGGACGATCCTTTTTATCTTTAGCTCGGAGGAAGCTGCTAATATCCAAAAATAATAAAAAAATTTTGTTGTTTGGACCACAGGACCATTTTCAACCCAACCTATTGTTTATATATATTTTTTTTAACTTACAATGTTGGTATTTTTCAAACTTTACTAAATTATTTCAAGTATAGTCATATTTGTTTATGATACTGTGTTGTTTGTGTGTCCTGAAGACTCAGCCAGTCAGTAATAGTTTTCCTGTTGTATCCCTTGCAAAGAGATTTTAATGGATTTTCTATATTTTTTTTATAATGCAGATCCAAAATAATTATTTTTCAATTTTCTGTTGAAAAATTTAATCCTGAAATAGTTTAACTGTATTCATACATCTTTTACACAATGGTAAAAGCTTCCACATCATTACTTCTGAGACTTTTTTATATGCAGTCATGTTATTGACTTGTTGCCAGTTAACCACATAAGTTGTAAGTGCTTCAGTCAGGTTTTTGTTTACCATTTTACAACTTTTCCATTTTTTTCACATTTATCTATTAAGGATGACAGTCTGACTTTCCAGGGCCAGTTGGACAGAGTCGAAGCAGAGATCTTGAAGCAAAGAGATGACCTTCACAATCTGCATCTCATGAAAAATGAAGCTCAGCTCACCAAAGAAGCTGCTAAGGTGGTCTGCACCCTGAGTTTATAACTTGTCAGGGCCTCTCACTTCAACTGAAAGAGATTATCCACCTACCACTGCAGTCCTCACAAATATTTAATTTGATCAAGGGGAAAATAAGAAAAGCTTGTTCACAGTTAAAAATGTTACATATCTATAACTTTGAACTTTTACATTACATTGTACAAATAACATTTTCTCGGAAGCAAATCTATTCTGTTTTTTGTTTTTGTTTTTTTTATCTCTGGAAGCCAAGGTGATTTTTCTGGCCACATTGGCTTCCAGCATAAAAAAAGATAATTTTGGTTATGTAATGATGATAAAAAAATTCTGATATACCAAATTTTTGTTTGTCTAACCATTTCCCTCTGTTTCCCTCTTCACTGCCATCAGGCCGAGTTACAGCGGCAGGAAGAGCTGCTGTTCAAGGAGCGAAAGGAGAGAGAGCGTATAATAGAAAGTTACAAGAAGAAGGCTGGAGAACGCAAAGCCCAAGCTGATAAAATGGATAGAAGGGTGAGATACATACTGTATAATGTGTGTCTTTAATTCATTTCCTCTTTTAATTGCCAGAGTTATTTTCTTACAGATTTAGTTTTTGAGACTCTGAGTCTGAGACTGTTGAGTCTGATCATGTCCAAAATCAAATATGTTTTTTGTTAGCTCTAAACGGACACACCAGAAGAAATAGATGGCACTTAAAGTTTAACACTATCATTATTGTCTTAACTTTTGTCCAATATGATCTTATTCAACACTGATACTTTGAGTGAAAATAAGTCATTTACACTTTGAAGTGGATAAAAATCTTTCGTGTGTAGGCTCAGAGAACAACGATGCAACCAGATGAACTGAGCAGTGAGACCCAGCGCAGCACCACTAGGATGGCGGGTGAAGAGGATAAAGCCATTTCAGCCTTTGAGGAGGCTTTTAGACGCATCAAGGAAGCCACCGGGGTCACAGATATGCAGGTATGGATGTAAAAATAAACTTTTTACTAATTTTACGGTATAAGAGAGAAGAAACATGGATGAAACCACACTGTACACAGATGTGTTCATACGGTCTCTTTACTGCACTTGTTATTTGTGTAGGAGATAGTGGAGTGCTTCATCTCTCAGAAAGAGACACATGAGAATCTGGAGAAGCTGAAGAGAGAGAATGAGGAGGTCCTGGTGCAGCTTAAGGAGCAGAAGGAGCTTCTTGACCAAAAGTTTGAGGAAATGAAATATTCCGGAGAGGCTAAACTCTCAAGGTGAGATCCACATTCAGCCAGTTCACCTTGGTTCTGTTTCACCTTGTATAAATCTGAAGGGTCACCAGACAGTAGAGGTGCAATACCTTTTAAACCTCTACTTTGCTTGTTGTTTCCTTAGTGAGCAACAGATGCTGGAGGAGTGTGAGCATCAACTTCAGGCTCAGCAGCAGAGGTGTGACGCAGCCAGAGAGCGCCTGGATTGGCTGGTGAAGACCCTCAGTACTGTGAGAGCCGGAGTTGAGCATCTGGTTGAAAAAGTACAACAGATTGCAAAGGTGAAAACTGACAAATTTTAAATTTAAGATCTGACCGATGATTACAATCTTAAAAAATGTTTCGTGTTATTTATGGGATTTTTTTTTTTACAGATTTGTTAGATTCAATCTCCTTTCTGTCAACATTTCTGTGATGTTTATTCTTCTGTACCTCCCTCAGATTGAGGACAAAATTACTAAAGTTAATCCGAACTCAGATGAGTTTGTGGTGGCACTGATGAGTCAGTGTGAGCTGAAATTGGAGTTACTAAAAAAGCGGTTTGAAGGGAAGGATCTGGCTGCCATTATGAAGAAAATGGAGGAGGATGAGGTAAGAAAAATCTTTACAAAGTATGAATATACAGGCTCTGGATGAGATTCAGAGAACCGATTTGACTAATGACTGATGATTACTCTGTTGCGATTGGTTGCTTTTGTGTCTGGCAGATGATGACAAGAGATAAAAATTTTATGAATACATGCAGTATATAGAACTGTTCTGTTAGACTAGTACGTTTTGGGCTTGAGGCCTCCAACAGGATCATTATGGCAACAGGTGGCACTCAAGTCTGTAGATTATTTACATTTTATGTAGAAATCAGCAATCGCATTGAGCCAAAAACATAAAGAAAGTGCATTGTATCAGTTATTTGCTTGACTCAATAAAGAGAACAACGTTTGAGAAAGATCAATAGAGCTTCACTGATAAGCATCACCTGACATGTTACGATTTCTATTTGGTCATGTAAATAAAACCTACAGATTGTTCAGTCTTAGATGAGACAAAATTGATAATTTAGTGACTTTTTTTTTTTTAATTAATAGATTTCTATAGAAGTTTGATCCTTCAAAAAGAATTGTACTGGATAATTTTTTAAAAAATGTTTGTCTTTTGGAAGGTTAAAAAGACAAATTCCATTGAAATTATTTATTTATAAAACGTCTGAAAATATTAGTTTTATTGGTGGGAATCCATACCCGAGGTAATGTGTGACTTTATGTTGCTTTGAGCAGTTTTATGTCAGGATTGAGGGGAAACTGCCGGAGTACAACCAAGTCAAACTACCCGAGGACCAGATTCAAGATCACTTTAATGACGGTGAGTTTGATCCCTTTACACAGAGACACCCAAGCACACTGACAGTATCATGGATATAGACTAAATCTTTCATTTTTCACTGGTTCTGCCACAGAGGATGAGAGCGAAGAGGATGAGGTTGACATAATCTCACGTGAAGCCCTGAAGCGTCAATCTCAGCTCATCATTGATTCAAGCTCAAAGAAGAAACCCTGGAAGAAAAAGTGATCTGAGAGCAAAATGGACTGGTTATAAGATTGCAAAGAACCTGTTGTGACCTTGAAGATTTGCCATTAATTTTAAGTTTCACCTACACAAAAAGGATTGTATCTCAACTTCTGCTGCAAAGATTCCTTCTTCATGGGCTAACAATGCAATAAAAGTATTTGTTGAGTTGAAAAGTAGGAAAAATGTTGTAATTCTTAGAATAGAATAGAATAGAATAGAATAGAATAGAATAGAATAGAATAGAATAGAATAGAATAGAAAAGAATAGAATAGAGTTTATTACCATTTGCACAGGCACCCGACAGTACAGGTACATACAGTAGGAATTCTTGTGTGTTCTCTCAGAGGCAGGCAAGTCAAAGACACTCATAAATAAGAGGAAGTAAAATAAGAAAAACAAAGATGCAGTAACAAAAGTGCAATAATAAAAATGCAATATCAAAAAATGTACATATAGTACAAAACAATACAATATCCTATATAGCTTTAAGAGTTCCCTGAGATGTATTTACAGTTGAATGTACAGTTTGGTGTAAGTGATTTAGGAGGTGGGAAGGGGGGGGGGGGTTCTGTGGGTGGGGGCAAATAGTGTCAGTGGGTCAAAGTGACCCGCTGTCATTTCTTAGATTATATTCATGAATTGATGCTGATAATCTCTCTACTTCCTGTGTTAATAGGTTTGTTTTGGCAACAGTATTGTTCTGTGTCAAGTGTTGGACCAACCCAGGTATCTCCACCTCCTTTCCACAGCTAGCATTTCACTCAGCCTCCAAGGAGCCAAAAATAACAATCGGAAAATTGCTCTAATTTTTATTCCTTTTACTGTAAATGGCTGTATAGATTCACAGAGAATCAAGTAACTTGTCCCTGAAGGGGTTTGTCATCATTGGCTTGCTGATCGAAACCAGTCTATTGTATGGTGTCCTGAAAGCCAACACTTGTGACGTATTCAGCCTTTATTCATGGCTGACATGCATCAAAACTGCAAACATTTGTTTTGTCTATAGATAAGGAACAGAGTGGCATGTCAAATCTCCCTTAGGAAGAATCAGCAGGTACATCTGCTATGTTAGAAATCCCAGTTACTTCTGTTTGGTTGCTTTGCATCACTTTACTTTTTTTTGAGCCCGCTTTTTTTAAATGTCAGATTTACTAAAAGAAGACAACTTTCCGTTGAATGAAGCAGCAACAGTGGTACCTGGGTGACTGCCAGAATATAACCAGACAGAAAACGTTTTGATTCACTGGAGCAGATATTAGGTTACAGTATATGTGTGTGTGTAAGTGTGTTCCAGGGAAAGTTATAATAACAGCAAATGCAGTTTGATGTCACCTCCAACTTGGTGTCCGCCCTTTCCTTAAAGTTAGGTTTTCCTGGTATATTCTTGTTTTGTCTGATTGTCCATTCCTTTCTAAACCTGCAACTTGCAGAAGTTAATCAAATCCATCAGATATGACCATAATAGCAACATAGTAAATAGTTAACATGAAATCAAATTTAGGATTTGCAATAAGGATAATGAGACTTCGATTGACTGAGAAACTGTCTGTATATAATTAATCAGTTAAAAGTCATGAGTTGAAAATTCAATCGGTTTCATTTTGGATTTCTGATGTTTTTTTTGTTTAAAAGTCATTCAGACAATTAAACCTGATACAGTATGTCACACTCTGTCATCCACATCAGCTGAAGTGACATACTTTGTGCATATCGTTGTTTATTAAACAGATTAAAACCATGATAAAACAATAAAACTATCCACTATTGTTTGCATATTAATGATCATGAATTTAATGACAAAGATGAAGGAAGGTAAGTGGATTTTAGGGTGTACAGAAAGTTTGTTCAGCTAAACAATTTATCAAAATAACAAACAAAAGCAATGCACCATAAAACCTTGTAATTGCCAATATTAACTGATTAAATAATCCTGTTAAAATTGTAAGATTATGATGTGGACAGCATCAGGAAGCAAAGATCATCAAATGATGTTTAATTAGCTGTTTGTTATAAAATATTAGATAGGCTATGACTTGTAGACAACCTGAGAAAAACATCCAGATCTCTGTACAGGAAAAATGCACTAAATCAAAGCTCAATCGATCAAGTGCTGGGCGAAATAAGATGCCTTATGGGACAATGGCCGCTAACAGGATCTGACACTGGTTAATGGTATACAAAACAGAATTATCTTAAAGTTGAGTTGTGTTAAATTAACAGTTGCTGACGAAAAATAAAATTGTCGGCTTGCTTTTGCATGTTTGTCTTTACTTTTTGCATGAGATGATAACTTTAATGGCTTTTTTTTTTTTTTTTNATGCTATACAGTCTATGAATGCCACCCACATTGCACCAGTCCCTGCCTCTACCTGACCCACCCACACAACGTTTTCTAAAGCCGCCCCTGCAATCTACACGCATGTCCTTGAGGAATTGTGGTGATTTCTGATCAACCAATCAGTGGGAGGAGTGGCTCTCAGCTTCCTGCTGCACAGTTTTGAATTGGTGCCAGTTGCAATATGGGGGATTTCTTCTTTTTCTTCTGTAATTTTCTCCGAAATCCGCGACCAACAAGCTTTTACTCAAACATGTCAGAACATATTTTACCGTAAATGCAGCGACTTTCATGGCTGTGCGCGCTCACTTTTCCAGATAAATCCAGTCTCAGGTAAGACATCAAATCACCTATCAGTTGCACCTTCCATTATTGATATCATTCCTAATGAAACTCACGACATTTAACACAAGGTTGAAAGATCCCTCCATTATTTCTGTGTATTTTTGTCTAAACAGAGATCCGCAGGCGCAGCTTTTTACCCAAGTAAAAGGTGAAAATGTGGGCAGAGTTTGTGCCTTAGGTTAATGAGCTGGACAGTGAACTGGAATGAACTGAATCGTGACACGAAATTAAAAAGGGCCATAGTTATACATATTACAGAACCATTGACTGTTAATATAGAGTACAGAACACAGCTAAACAAGGAGGAGGCCATTCCCACACATGCGCAGGGCATCATCCACCCACTGAGACAATGAACAATCAGCCCTTAGTGATAAATGCCACAGTCTCTTCCTCCAAGCTTCACTCTGCCTCTACATGAATATTCTTCTCAGATAAACGCAGCTTTGACCATGGTCTTCTGGATTCAAAAGACAGAAAATCAACAGTAACTGGATTACAGTTAAGTGATATTGTATTTATTTTACATACCAGATTGATTCATTTCAGCACTGAGTCATTAAGATTTATATATCTTAGGCTAAGTTTGTGTTTGAGTTTTTTTTTTTTTTTTTGTTTTTTTTTTACAAGAACTCTTTAACTGTCAACCAGAAATCTGTATCTCTGTATCAATTTATTACTGACACTAGTTTATGTTATATTGTTAATTATTTGGCTCATAATGTTTAGTCTTTAAATGCAATAAATTAAAATGTAAAAGATTAAGTACTCGACTATCACAGCTCAGTTACATGTCATGTATGTGCTAGATAAATACATCCTGTATGTATAAATAGCTTTTTGTCCTTCTGTATGTGTTCTGTCCAGTTTGGAAAAGAGCTGATACACTTATTTCTTATCAGGGAATTCCACTGACTTTACATGATGTGCACCATTGTGAGCTCAGTAATGCTGATACACGAAGCCATTTCTGACCATGCTCTTTCTTTTCATGGTCTATGACCACCGAGCCAGCTTTGTAGGATTTGTTTTTTCATTACTACTGATGGATTAAATCTAACACGACTGTGAATGTGTGATTGTTTTCACACTCTCCTCCGTCCCACAGATGAGGCAGCAGGTGTGGGAGAGATCTTGCGAGGTGTGTGTGGGCCTGTAGCGTGATCATCACAGAGCACGGGAGAGATGAGGACTGTTCTTCCTCTGTGTGGGGGTGACTATGAGGGGGAGCCCCGCAGCCTCCGTAGCAGGGTGGGCAGGATGAAGAGGCTGCTATGGCTCAGGTCGAGTCCTTGCGTGGGCGTCCACATGGACACGGAGCCCGGTGTGTGGCTCAGGAGCTTCCAGATGTTGGACACAGATGGACAGAATGAGGTGAGATAGTTTCTTGCATCTATCTCCTTATGAAACAGAGAGATATCAGAGGACTACTGCACTGTAGTTTTACAGTTTTAAATTAAATTAAATTAATCTAAAGTCTGGGATTGTTGGATGATTAGAAAATAGAGATTTATTATACATCATCATATGACTTTAAAACCTGCATGGAGCTTAACATATTCATATATGTCAGGTTTAAGCGGTAAAATCAGAGTGTCCAGCTTGAAACAAATCCATCATCCATCCTATTTTTTTTTATTTATTTTTTTTAGATTGATTCAAACCATATTTAGGCCAGAAAAGATGCTTGGATTGAACAATGCATCTGTGACAAGTTTTGATGAAAAAGGAAAGGGATTTTTTTTGATATTGTGTCAGACTCACAGTAAGCCTAAACCAGAGGGTGGGACATTGTTTTCAAATAAGTTATTGTCTAATCAAAGCTTGTACTGATGTTAGTACCATATCCCAAGGTAGAGTTTATTTCTAATTTCATAAAGAACCGGGAATGAAAATATTGTATTATTTTATTCTATTTCATCCTCTGAGTCTGAAGTCACTTAAATATTGAGGGGTGATTTGGCTATTGCTATGTGATACATGCACAGCAAAGCTTTCTTGTATCCCTGAGTCAGTGTTAACATCAAGAGTTTGTTTTTCTTCTTTTGTGCGCCTGGGAACTTCCACTATCGTTGCCATTTTTTTTCCCACACAGAATATCATGAACACCAGAATCTATTTGAGAAGGAACTAAAGCGCATCAAACTCTCCAGGAAGTGTATCATATTTCTGCATGATGTTTGAAGCTTAAATAAGCCTTTTAATAACATTCTTTTTTTTTTTACATGAACTTCAGCCAACAGTTTATGATTCTTACAGTCATGTTTCCTCTTGTTATCTCCCTGCCAACTCATCACTCATTCATGTGTATAATTGCAACTAATTGGAGTTTTTCTGTGCTATTTCTCCATTCTTTTGCTTTTGGACTTTGTAAAAATGTTTTGTGGGTTTGGTAAATAGAAAAGGCAGAGACTCATTAGACAAACAAAGGGCTCATTCTTCCCTTTGGACTTAATGAGCAGTGGACAGCCTGGTTCTTTTCATGCTTGTCACTGATTTGCTTTTTGTTTTTAACTCAGATTACAGAAATACTATACGTATTTTTAGTTTAAAAGACAGTTCTTCATTTAAGCTGTGTTTCCCTGTCTTTTCATTCCTTGAAGTCTCAAACTTGTTTTTTTAAAAATCAGAACAGACCTGTTTTGCTTGGTATTTCACCGGCACCATCAGTCAGGAATGAGCCATCAGGCTGCTGAGAAAAAAACCCTCCTGACGAGATTCTTTCATGACTGACAGCATTACGTGTTGCCTGTTTAAGTTGACCTGGATTTTTTTTTTCCTGTACATGACTGATTTTCCTTCAATATTTGTTGTCTTTTCCTGTAAAATGATGATCTGCACCGCTTCAAACAGAAGATTTACAAAAACAGTTTTCACTGAAAGTATCTTAGCTCAACAGCTGTTAGGAAATGACATCTTTGCTGTTGTAAAATAACTAAAAATGGAATACAGCCACACTCATGCATTTAAAGATTTAACATAGAGATGTAAATTCATCTTAAAAACTTTAATAATGCATGATCTTACACTTTCGAGGGATTGCAAACCTGCAGACTTTCCATTTTCTAAGACAGGCTTACTGGGTGATATACCAACACTAATGTTGTCAGCAAGAGAGACTGCAGCTTTAAGAAAAGTGAGGCTGTTTTCATGACCAGCAGACATATTGTTGGAAGATGTCTTTTTTTCTTTCTTTTTAAAAAAAATCTTACACAACACAGCAATTTATTTTTCCTCGGACGATTTGAGGATACAATTTCAGTATGTATCTCTAACTGTGAATAATGCTGGGAAATAAGAACCCCATTAATGACACATATCACATGTCTATAAACCAGTTAATGACCTTTATAACCTTTCATGCGTGAAATTTATTTATTTATTTATTCATTTGACTTAATCCACAGCTCTGTGTAAGACAATTATTGTTAATAGATATGAACATATCTTGCTTTAACACAACTCTTAGCATTTAACCCATAAAGACCTGAGTCAACCCCTAACACTGCACTGCAGTACACTGAAAAACTATTCAACATGGGCTCAACCTAAAAAAATTAAGGTATTCTGTCACACCTAATATTTTGTCGTTGACTCAGGGTAAATAATTAAATTAGTTTAACTTCATGTTAAGTCATTTAGTTTCTTTCAGACAAAGATTCACTGACTCAGTTTCATGAAAAGTAAACTTAGAAGTTGTTCCAAATTGAATACTTGGTTTTTCCAAAAGTAAGTTCATGTTCACATTTTACTTTGCTAACTGATAATGTTTGTACCTGCACATTCTAATATATCACTTTAGTCTACAAAACAGGAGTGAGAAAGTAAATATTATGCAGTGTACATGTCATTCTGCAGCCATCCTTCACCCACTTGTTCTTATTAAAGGCTGATCCTAGTGGTGGCCATGGCTGTCTCTCCCTGTACCATTCTTCACAGTCACAGAACCAACTTTAACA
>JAPMNP010716434.1:0-12217 GCA_029874935.1 Atherina boyeri | reverse complement strand
GCAAAACATATTTGTCTGCGCTCAGAACGGTCCTCTGTTCGCTCAACAATGAGGCTCAAAAATAACGCCATATTAAATTAGTTCAGGATACACTAGTTAATCTATATTAGGTTTTTGTCCCATCGTATGATGAATTCCCCCAATGTCCCCTTTGTGACACGTTATTCTGACCAGCAGCTAATCAGTTCACTGTCTCTGTTATAATCCAAATACTTGTAGTTTTGCAAACCCACGCCTTCTTAAGTAGTTAAGAGGAAGTGATTTAATTGATTGAGTTTAGTGTGTTGAACAACATGTGGAAAAGCACAACTCTGCTTGAGTTAATGGTGAAATGGTAATATAACCTACAAACTTAGGTCACCTGATTAACATAACTGATCATTTTGAGGTCTAATCTGAATTTAACAATCATTTTAAAGTAACTATTCAAGTGCAAATGCCAAAACAAATTCCCTTATTCCAGTTTCAACACTGGGAGGATTTTCTGCTTTGTTTTATGAAATATTTTTCAAAGTGTTGGTCAGGAAAAAGGAGCAGTATATCACCATGTTGAGCTTATTATGGGCAGCGAATTACATTTTCTTGACATGGTATGCAATTTGGATGCAATAGAATAATAAAATAATAGCAATTAGTTCAATAATAAATGTTGTATTTTTGCAGTCTTTGGCAGTACCAGAATCCATGAGCTGAATTTGTGTTTTAACAAGTAAACATCCTCGTTCTTGTGATCAAACCTTTACTTTCCAGCTGCAACATAAAAACTGGAACACTGGTCATTGCCTTTAGCTTTAGACAGAAAACTGTTCCAGCATCCCAACCAGAGGTTTGTCAATGTATATCTATTTTGTGTTATTTCGTTAAGAGACTTGCTGGGAATGCTGCATCTGAAACTAAAAGTACTTGTCTATATAGTAAAGACAAGAAGCATAAAACCACAAACATTCCTACAGTACTTGATCTAAAAAGGCATCTTCTGATATGTATTAGATTTAGCAGATCATTGCACATTCTAACATTCATTTAGTAGCCTTGACGTTCAGTAGATGGGTGTGAGGACTGATTGACAACAGGAATTGACAGTAAAACAAAGATTCACTGGCAGTCCTGCCACCAGTCAGAAACTTCACTCTAACTTAGCAAACATGAGGAAGCAAAAAAGTTCACACTAATTCAAATAACCTAAACGCATCACATGAATCAGATAACAAAACACAAACAAACAAAAACTTGACCAAAGGGTTTTTGTTTAACTTCAACACAAGTTTGACCTGCCTGCTGTCTTTAAAGAAGAACAACAGTTTCTAAGTGAACGTACAATAAAAACTACACTTTAAAGAGAAAAAAAACAATAATTTGTTTCAGCGAGATGAATTAAAGATTCCTCTACCATTTTTACCAAATGTCTCTAAAACTACATTCACACCGGCACTTTAAATGAACCCTGGTCTGCTTCCATGGATAATTTGGTTCATATTAAGCAGTGTGAACGCTCATTTCAGTGTGGAACAAACAGACCATCCAGAGAACCAAAGAGGGGAAGTGACAGAAAATGCTTCATAGCGCAACATGCTAGATAGCTGGCTGCCTCTCCTGCTGCTCTGGGTTAGCTCTTACGCTACGGGCAGCTAGGTGTCAATCATCCGCTTTCCTGCTCACAGCCCCCTCTCAGCTCCACCTCTTTGCCCATTTTTGTATTTTCCGGGAGTGACGGGATGTGTGACGCTGCCGAGATGGCAACAGTTGGAACCTCCCATTTGGCTTCAAGTCTATTTTAAACAAACGAGGCGGAAGCAGTGCCCAATATATTTACAGTTATTGGTTTGAACACTAAAGTAGAACAAAAAACCCAAGATAAAGTAACGCATAAATTCATTGTTGTTCCATTGTTCACTTGAGGTGAAGGAGTCATTTTGTGGCCCTAGCCATAGGGTTAGCCGCTTTTTTCTCTGTTAGTGGTCGTTTGGGAGAACCCTAAAACAGTTGTTGTAACTGCATGACTTTGCCCAGGTTGTTTGCTCCGCTTGTGTAAAATGCAGCATGAAAGCAAACCAAACAAAATGAAGGTGTGAAATCTTTCAAAATTCCCCGCCCAATAGAACTGAGTCCCTCAGACTTTCCTGGTGTGAATGCGCCTCAAAGAGGATTGTTTTGTTGTTGTTTTTTAAACGCAATGGAAAAGCCAACAGCTTTTTGGATGAACTAATTTTCAACATGACTGTAATATTTTTGGGAAAAAAACAACAACAAATGAAGATATAGTTTGCAGCTTATGACAATTTTACTTGAACAAGGTCAAGTGTAACGGAGGCAGCTAGGCTGCTGGATTTAGTTGTGTAAATCTCACTCCCCGACGCTTCAAAGGACGTAATGGCTGCTCGGCCATTAGCTGGCTTTTGGTCGAGTGGTTAGAGCGTCCGCCAGAGTTCTCTGGGTTCGAGACCGACGCGAGGCGTGGTCTCAGGTGTGGGGTGCTCTGGCGGAACCCGTTACACAAGCAGCCCAGTTAAGGCCTAACAACGTTAAATCATCTTCCAGTAAATATCTCAGAAAGGTTTTGAGAACATATCTGTAGGACTCCATGGCTAATGCAAAATGAAAAAAATATAGCCTGTATTTTTTACATTGAAATAATTCAAAGCCAGAGCTTTTAGGCAGCTTCCTTGACCAATCAAAGTCAAAGCTGCACATCTGAGGAAATATTTTTCATGACACACAATCAACAAAGTTTATCGCTCAATTTTACCCCCAAATTAAAGTGGGGATCATTAATCTGCAAAGTAATTATGGAGACTGCCATGCGCCCAGACGATTCCAGTTTACATCAGAGAGTAAAGATAATCCTGCGCATAAACAGACTCTCATTAAGATCAGTAACAAACACATGCGCGTGCACGCAGAGCTCGAGTCCAACCACCTCTGCTGAGTCACTGGAAACATTCAGTACCAGGAGACCCTGCAAAGGAAACTGGAGCAGTCTGTTACATGATGACACTTCAATCACACAGGATGAAAACTGACTAATATGGAAAAATAGAAGCTTGGCATTAATCATCATCTCACACACATCCCACCATACACACACACACACACACACACGCACAGACAAGGAGGATTTCGCTGCAACAGGGATGGCAGCTTCTTCAGCATGAATGAATCATCCGAATAGCAGTTACCTATTTGAGAGTACATATGATGGCTGGTTGTTTGTGACCAAAACACATACCTCCCACTCAAAGACACACACAGGCTTTATCTCCTTTTTGTGGCGCTCTAGTCTGGATTTGCACGGTCATTTGTCCTTGTCTGGGGAAAAAAAAAAAAAAAAAAAAACAACCACAGGGGGACCGACTTCACCATTATGTCACCAGCATGCCGAATGGAAACCATAGCAATACAACTTCAACACATTGTCTCTGTGACTGTAGGGGGTCACTGAGTTCGTTTGCATCACCTGCATGTACGGGTTCTTTTTCTTCTCAGATTTATCCAGATCAGCCGGCTAATTTTAGAGAATTAAACTTATTACATTTACAGGACATACTTCATAACTTACATCATTTAAATTTCTTTCATTATGCTAACTTTCTTAAATAAACATTCCACAGAGGGATCAATAGTTGTCCCCCCTGCAATAAGCTTTTCTCATTTGTCATTGATCTGCACCCTCCGATGCCCTCAGTTTACAGTGTTTTCAGAGGAAAAACGGGTTAAATAAGAACTGCTGTTCTATCACCTGCATTAAGTGGATGAAGACACGACTTGACTAAATCCCCTGGTTGAACCTTACGTCCCTCTACTTATGTCAAGGTAGATTTAAGAGGACTGATTGTTTAAGGAGTTTGTGCTGTCTCATGCCCCAGTTTTTTGCAGACGCCCTCTTCTTCGTTACCAGCCTCTACAAAACATTGCGCATAAAAGTGAATATCTGGTCTTCCTGGATGCTGGATGATATTACGCAACAAGAGCAGAAAAGAAAGCGATTGATATGCAGTGGTGTGAGGACGTCACGTCTGCGCCGAAAAACGGGAGAAAAGCGGAGCTGTGGCGAGGAAAATAAATAAATAAAAGAAAAAGAAGAAAAAACATGTTAAATATGCAGCAGTCGCTCCACCAGCATCCCACCATAACAGAACCTGTCGCAATAGGCTCCTCGCAAACAAAACAAAAAAAGGCTCAACAACAACATAGTCCTACATCAGATAAGGGGGTTTGAGAGACAGTTTACGTACCGTTATGGATGATGAACCACTTTAGCGGGGAGTTATGTGCCTAGAGACCTGCGAGGAGCGTCGCCGATGCGTGTGAATGAGCATGTGTGCGTGCGCGTTAGGCAGTAGACAGGACGGAGGAGGAGATTTGGCAGATTTGGAGAGGAACGCAGCCTAGTGGCTGAGCACAGCGCGCCGGGATGCGGCAACATCCGTCTGCAAACAGCCGACCGACCAGCGGCGTGCGGTCCTACCAGGGAGGGGCGCACCAGCCTCACACACACACACACACACACACACTGCAGCACAAGTAACTCATTCACTGCCGGAGTGGTGACTGGGTGCATCACTTTTCAATAGAGAGAGAGAGAGAGAGAGAGAGAGAGAGGCATCTGTTATCAGCCAATCCTTAATTTAGCTTTAGAGTTACTGACACTATAGCTCTGAAAAATAAAAGTATTTCAAAGTTAATTTGCAACTAAATGAGTGTGTGGCATTGTGAGTGTGTGATTCATTATTAATTGTACATAATTAATCAGTATAGAACAATTTCACCGGATCATTAAGCACATTTAATAACAGAGGCAGACCCCCCTGTTTTTTGTTTGAGGGAAACTTTCATAAATGGTGTAACAATTCAATACAACCTGGGATAGTTCATTCTGGTCTGCCAAATTTATATAGGCTAGTTTGTTCTGGTGTTGGTTCTACAGAGAAGATGGGAAACTTAAAGCAACGTTATTATGACTCAGCAGCAAAGCAAGCAAGCCCCACGACAAAGAGGAGAACATCTGGGCCTAACAGAACTAAGTGTACCAATGAAAGCATTTCAAGTATGACAGAGGATTTTTAGAAAAAGAAAAACAGTAAATCTGTGCTCACATTTAGTCTTCTAACCTCAACAAGATTCTATCAACACTTTTAATAATGTGGGGCTTTTTTTGGTGGGTTTGCATCAAAGGTGCTTGTTTGTGATTGCATATGTGCAATTTATACTTCAGTGCTCTATAAAAACAAATCAGCACATAAAGAATCCACCCCAACCATGTCCATCCCTTTCTGAGCACAGTGGAGCATCTTCTGATGGCTACTTCCAGCAGGATCCAATCCAACCCACTTTATTCATATAGCCCATTTAAACAACACATGTTTCCAAAGTGCTGCACACAAAAACACTAACCAAAACAATACAATAGGATAATGTACCATGTCACAAAGCTCAGACCATCTCAGCTGCTGTTTTCAACACCATAGTTCACTTTAATCCAGTTTCCTCCACAGTCACCAGATCTTGTTCCAATAAAGAACCTTGGGGATGTGGTGAAACAGGAGTCTAATAATGGATGTGCAGCCAACAAATCTGCAGCAACTGTGTGATGCCATCATGTCAATATAGAGCAAAATCTCTGAGGAATGTTTCCATCACCTTGTTGAATCTATGACACCAAGAATTAGGGCAGTTCTGAAGGCGAAAGGGGGTCAAACCCGGTACCAGCAAGGTAGACCAAGTAGAGTGGCTGTACAATAACCAAAACTATAGAACACTTTTGTCCCTAAATCCTAGTTATTTCATCACATATTTTATTGTTAAAGGCCTACCGAACCCTTAATCTCTGCCCTATCTAAAACCTTTGAAATGGAGTAGAGGAGATGAATCTGGACTTACTTCAAGTGATGCTCTTGTGAGGAAAAGCAGACCAAAACTCAAACTTCTCTCAGGTTCCAACAGTTTGTAGTTAGTCTGTCCAGAGCGGCGGCTGTATAGGTAACAATGTCCATGGTTTAGGACTGAGATGCATTTCCATAAAAGGTTATTATCTGAATGAAAGAAGAACTATGCATAAACAGCTAAACATATAGTATGAACTTAGAAGGTTTAATCGTAATACTGATGCATAATAAGCTCCATCAGCACAGGTTTTATATTTAGTAGCTGGATTAGTATAATTTGTGTGACGACCCAGAGCATCCCACCACACTCCTCTTCGCACTTTCCCTGATGTTTCGCAACTATTATACACTCCAATCTACAATTCATATTGAATTAGCTACAATTCTTTGTCAAAACAATTAACAATGATGTTTATTTTCCACTAAAGGAGATAATGTGTGTGTGGGCTTTTGACATTGTTTTGCATGAAAATTACAATTGAATGCTTTCCATTTTTTCCATTTTTCTTTAATGTGTATTATATTAACAGTTTCCATCATTGAGGCCATATGTGGGTTTGCATGTGAGATTTTATAAGATCATAAGAGGGAATGATTTGGCACCGAAAGTACACAACACCAACTGTTAGTTTATGTCATCTGGCAATTTATTAGCCTTCTGAACACTAACACACACATGACATGTACTTCTCTAGCTCCTTCATCGCTGCAAGAAATCCTGGCAGCTGATCAGACCCCATTCAGCACTTGGACCATGCTGCTTTACCTGCCGGTCAAGAGGAGCTGGGAAATGTCTTTGTCTGCATACAGTAAGGCTGCAGTTTCAAAACATTTCCTGTCTAATCCTGACAATACAGCAGTTTGCAAGTCTTAGCTACACTGCTCACATTTTGTCAGTATGTGCAAGTACTGTACAGTAAGTGTTCTGCAGATCTAATTTAAAACTGAATGGATATTGTATGTAATGATAAATCAATACAACTTAGTATCTCTGCTTTATGGATTGCTTTATTTCACAAGACAGATGTCTTTTTTAATGAATGCTAAAATTTAGAGTTAAGAAGACCAGAAACCAAACAAATATTTTAAAACAAGATCCTTCATATCAGATGATTAAACATTGGTGACATTGGTGGGGAAATGTTATTGCATGGTCATGATGTATGCATTGCTGCAAGATCAGTGACTGATCCCATGAGTTAATGAGACAGATTAAGTAAGTAAGGTCCAGTATGCTCTGATATGTCAACCAGTTCATAATCAAGCAGGAGCTGGAAGGACCTGTGAGACTATGTGGCAACAGGTGGATGCATAATGAATACATTCTCCTGTCTGTTTAGTTCTAAAATGAACACATGGCAGCCCGGGGCAACTTGTCACATGACATGTAGAGCGTGTTAAAAATCATCTGAAAACAATACACCAAAATGACAATAACCTGTTTCTAAAGGATAGGCAGATGGTGCAATTAAAAACATGAATTTGTATGGAAAATAGGCAAAAAGAAAAAGACAAAAAGTAATCCGAGACATGTCTTTATCTGATTAAGAGAAGAGCTATTAATACCTTTTCAAACTTCAGCACAAAGACGCAAAACCTCTAAATGCAACAAATAAACCAGTTATGCTCACATCTTGAGGCAAGCAGTAATGTGTGTCTGAACCAGGTCTGAACTCTAAATATGAGCTTGGTTATGATCATTTTGTTTTCTGTTATTGATCCTCATTTAATGAATATGTAAACATATGTAATAGTAGCCACCATATATAAGATTAAATGTTCTCACTGATTATCTATCAAGCTCTAAACACAAAAAAAATGTTTTTGGATTGTCAGGGCGGGTGTGTGGCAAGGGGAACCAAGACACAAACATGGATTCATAAGTGGAAGGCAGGTAGATAAAGAAAAATATAATACTCACAAAAACAAAACAAACAACAACAAAAAGAAATGGGCAGTATCCATAAAAAAAAAAAATCCAAACAAACGAGACAGTAACTTAACCTGAGCTGACAGGGTAGGCTGAGAACTGCACGGACACGGACTAATGGGGGGAAAAAAAACATTTATAACGAACAAAGGGAATGACTAATGTAACACAGATAGAAATCAGCAACTGAAACTTTGAGTAGAATAAGAGCAGGAAAAATAACAGGATTCTCAACGGAATAACCTCTCTGAGATTGAGTAAGAAGTAGCCTAAAGCTCAAAAGATGTGTAAAGTAAACTGATTTCAAGAAAAATGGAAATAACAGAATACAATACAACATGGAAATCCAAAGTTTATACTAAAATATAAAAACAATATCCATAACAAAACCTACAGACTAAGAGATGGTTGCTAGTTAGCTAGGTTGGCTAACTAACGTGTTAGCTACTGTTTGGCTAGTTCCCCTTGCAGTCCAACCTTATTTCGACTAACACTGTCCCAATTTAATAGCTGTTGTGAGAAAAGACTAAACATGATGCCCACTGAGGATAAAAGCAAAGCTAACATTACAGAAGCTAATATAGCAAGCTTGTCATTTACCTGTAGCCTACACATCCAACATGCCTTAAAGGTTGTACAGAGGATTTTTCATTTTTAACAAAATTTAAATCTTTGTTAAAACCTACTATATAGATATGTAGCAGCCCTGTACTTATGAAAAACAATTTTTAAAAAAAAAAAGAAATATAAAGTGTGAACGTGGCGGGGCTCAAAAAACAGTAGCCAATAGAAAACGACCCCGGGTCGTTTGATATTGGTCGTTGGCACGTCAATCAACCTCCCTTATTCTCGCAAGTGACTTACGTTTGTAAAGTGCGTTATTTACTCAGCCTGTCAGTCCACGAGCAGGGCTGTTGTAATCGCCAGGAAAACAGCTGATCACCAGTGCAGCCTAAACAGTGCAAAATTATTCCTCTTCACAAACTGTGATAATGTCCGGCTCCTCTGATGTTGCGGCTCTGTCTCACTGGTTGATCACAGCGGTGATCCTCCCTGGATTGATCTGTGCATCCGAATACAGCGCAAGTTTGCAACAAGTTTGCTACGAGCTACGAGCTACAGTCGCTTCCTCACTGTCACAGCGTGCTGCTCGCTGCAGCACCCAAAACAGAGGCATTGACAACGGTTGCTACGAAACGTCGTCGTAAAGGCGTGGCCAGGGGAGGGAGCTGTGAATGAAGTAGGCTGGTCTTGTGCATGTGCTTTATTCAAAAACTCACTAAGGGTCTCTGCTTTCTGTGATGCCACGAAAATCGTCTGTACAACCTTTAACTAACCTTTTCCCTTGGGCTCCGCTACAAACGCAGGGGCGAGCTAACAGTCTGTCTCACCCATCATTCGGAGATGTTGCATCTTTGTCTTAGGCTTTCACCAGCAGAATCCCGAGCGAATACAAATATGTGTGATTAAGCATAAAATTATTTACCATTCACCACAGCTTCCATGGGCCTTGTACACCCTGTTTGCGCTGGTCTGCTCGAGAGAGGGAAACTGCTGGCTGTTTATATGTCATCAAGTTGTATTTTACATCAACAAAACTCAAAATGTAATATTTTTATGGATTAACTAATCTTTTTAAACTGAGACAAGTCATGATTGTACATTGAACCAATAGGCATAATTTGTGCGTCACCCGAGCTCAATAAAATAACAATTACAAGTAAAAAGTCCAATTAACAGTATTTTTGAACTTGATTTTTTATCTCACAACAATGTAAATATTTAAGTTATGACTAAAGGTCCCCTTAATTACTTTTGAAGTGTAGCACAAACTTTGAGAGGATCTTTTTCTTGAATAACTAACATTTGAATTATATTAAAACTTTTAATTATGTGTTATTATGGATGTGGCAGCTTTAAATCAGTTATCAAGTGAATATAGATATTTATTTAATTCTATGCTTCTCACATAAATCCATTAAAATCTTTTCTTTCTTTTTTTAAAGAGAGGGTTATTTATGCAGCAGGCTATGTTTGTGGAACACTCAACATTGAATAAGTTAATGTACCACGAGCAAAGGTCCTGCATTAAGTAAAATAACAGCTGTAATGAGTTTCTAGTGTTTAAAAAGAGACAAACAGCACGCTGTGACAGTTATTTCCTATTCCCACTGAAGCTACTCGCTCTGCCTGACTGCCCCACCGGAGGATGTTTGCTCAATCTCATACAGAGGAAAACCTTTAGGGACAGATAATGCTAAATGTTGTGTTTTTCAATTGCAGCACTGTACATCAATACTTCTTACTGAATGCAGTAATACAAGCTTGATATTTAACCTTTTCTGACTGATCTAAAGAAAAGAAATTGAGCCACATTATTTGGAGATCTGCTTGATGTTAACGTTCCACATTTAGGATGCCTCTACTGTACCACAACAGCAGTTTCCACAGGGTTTTCCCATATTCTTACATGTTTCTCTTTTTCTTTTCCCTCTAAAATAACTTTCCAGTTGTCTGCAGTTTCTATTTTTAGTCATGGAAAACAAATGACCTTCGCAGAATCTGTTGTCACACCTCGTATGGGCATCTGGATGTGTCTTCTTCATCATTGCATTTATTTTACTTTGTATTTAATGGGCTATTCTCTCTTTTCTCACCACCTCTCTGAAGTCTTTAGTAACCATCTCATCTGATTATTTTTTAATCTTCCCTTTTCTCACTTGTTCCCTCTTTTTTCATTCCCACTCACTTTCTCTTCATCTCCCAGACCGCAGTGATGCCAGACCCTGGGATCAATATCAAAGCTTTGCATAATTTAGCTGCTGCCTAAATTATACATAATGCAGTGAAACACTTTGGAAGGGTACCTTCCTCCATTTCTTTCCCATCGTCAGCTGAAGTCGACCTGTTGTGTGTAGTTTTCAAACAATGAATTTACACTAGTTTATGAAGAGAGATGCTGCACGGTTAATGTCAATAAGAAAACAAAGCTGGGTTCTTCTTGTTGCTGCAATAACTTAATGACTATTTAAAATCTCAGAGAGATCAATCAGACTGTTAAGTGATGCGCTACCACTGCAGCTTGCATAGTTGCAAATAGGATTTTTTTTATTTTTTTTAAAGAAAGAGAGGCTTATTCAAAATTACATACTGAGGATGAGTTCTTGTACCTACTGTAGCTGACATATTACAAGATTCTGAGATCAAAAGCTGCTCTGCAGGGCATTAACAAAAACATTAAAGTTATCACAGATCAAAGACAGCAAAGTGAGTACTTATTTATTACCGGATAGTTCATAGATTTCACAAAAAGCATTGCCTCTATTAAACACTGCGTACATGAAACAGACCTTTTAAAATATCAGCTCTCTCACTCCAGCCTGCTTTCTCCAACCAGCTGTCCTGGGTTGGCTGGAAAAATTTAACTAAAACTAAAAAAAAAACTGAACTAGTATCCATTTTTTAAGAGGAAAATCCTGCCTGAAGACTACATTGCAATAAATACACATCTAGTTTTTTGCCCACATGTGAAGGGCTGAACCACCTCAAAGAGATTAGAGGGGAGCAGTCCATGATGACGCTGCAGTTTAAGCACACATGGATTAGCATTAGTATACACACAGTTATAGATTCACTTAAGTCCATTCACGCAACCAGTGGAGTCGTTTGAAAAACATCTCCAGACATCCAAGTCGGCAATATGTAAATGCAAAGACTTGGATCCAGTCTGCATTTCCTTTTTAATATCAACCTCTACATGTTCATGCAGCTGAGCTTTCAGGCACTTGGACTGTAATTTTACCAGAAGTAGCAAGTGGCCTCTTTTTATTCAGAACAGTGTGCATCTATTTTCCTTTGAAGGTGAAAACTGAAAAAAGGGGACAGCTCCCCACAAAGAAATACAAGAATGAGTCAAGGTAAAAATGTATTTAAATTCAATGACTCAGTAGCCTATTTCTTTCACTACAAACTCAGTTTCTCACCCCACCATAACATGACAGGATACACTGAATGCAACAGTATGTAAACGTAACACATTAAAGTCAGGGAATTTGTGTTTGAGCGATAATTTCTCTCATTTAATAATACTAATTTGTGTTGTGTTATAGATAACTGGAAAGCTTGATTAGTCATCTTTACAACATGTGTGTCTTATAAGGATTGTAGGCTTACTTCTGTGGAACTAGCAACACACCAAAGGGCGCATTCATGCTAGGAAAGTCTGGAGGGCTCGGTTTGATTAGGTGGCGTTATCCAAAAAACTTCACACCTTCATTTGGTTTAGTTTCATGATAGTCCAGTTTACTCAAATGCCTGAACAACTTCAAACAGTTACAGCAGCAGTCCACTAGGGGGCGATATTACCTGAAAGAGCCGCTGAATAAGAAGAAGGAAAGAGAAAACC
>JAPMNP010716422.1:0-10213 GCA_029874935.1 Atherina boyeri | reverse complement strand
CCCTGCAGTGTTGTCGAGGCTTTTTGATCCACGGAGGCTACCGTTGCTGTAAAATGTGTTTTGAAATAGTGACATGCAAAAAGCTTTATTAGTTTTTATTGATAAACAAATTCAACATTAGATGGCAGTAATTCTTACACAATGTCCCTTTAAGATTGCAGTTTTTTTTAGATCTGTTGTGTTCCGTTTTTTAGAAAGAGTGATGAGAGTAGCATCTTTATAATCCTCATAAGCTCCCGATTTGTTTTGTTTTATTTTGACAAGGTCTTTCACGTCAAGACAGGCTGCCTCAGAGTCATGCCGGTGGGCAGTGGGTGCTTTTAAAGTGAGGTAAACCCGGACATGTTGTGATATTTTAAAAGATTCCCCCGGATATAATTTTATGGCCAAAAAGGAGAACATGTCCGGGCAAAAGAGGACTTATGGTCAGTCACCCTACCCATACCCCTTATAAGGAATCCCAGGTAAGGTCTTCATGATCAACTATGATGTGAAAAGATCCAGCACACAGTCAGTTGTTCTTTTTAAAGTAGTGTTGCTAAGATCTATTTCCATCAACTAGAATAGAGAAAACTTGATCCAGTGCTAAATCTCATCATAATGAAAATGCCCTAGTGTTACATTCAAGACCACATAAACCGAGACCAAGAGTATGTCAGATCCAAGATCAGGCCAAGAGGGTGTAGACCAACTGAAGATTAAGACCTGGTCAAGATCAGGCCTTGAGGGGTTCAACCCTAACCTAAGTTAAAACCAACCAGGGTATATTAAGACCAGGTAAACATCAAACCTTGTTATGACCAACGTTTGATGCCCAGAACCAGACTTTGACTCGTCGAGACCTCGTCAAGACTGAGACAAGGGTATATCGAGACCTCGTCAAGATCAAACCATGTAAAGATCAAGATGTGTGGCCAAGAACAGGACTTTGGCAGGCCCAGACCAAGGTAAGGGTATATCATCACCTAGTCCAGATCAAGCTTTGAGATCAAGAACAAGAATGTTTTCAGTCTGATAAATGGCTAAGCCTTTGAGGCTTTGAGACCAAGGCCAGAGAACCTAAAGACAAAACTAAGACTTCATGGGATCAAGGCTAAGTTGAGAGTAGCAACAGACCAAAATGTTGAACTTGGAATGCTACAACACTCCACCGCTCATCTGAAATATCAACATCACACTTTGTGTAATGAATGTTACTTACTTGAATGATATTTAATGAGATGGTAAGTTGTTCGAGGGTTACATAAAATCATGAAATGAGTTGAAAGAGAAACATTTCAAGCAAGCTAGGTAAGTCTAGATGATGAGGAAAAAGCTAACTTTTGTATACTGTAGATAAAAAAACTCAAACAAATGCAAAGTTGCTCAGGAAGGCATAGCAAGTCATATCCAACTTCAGTTACAACAAATACATCTTCATAAAAAATACAAGATATTTAATTTAGACTAAATCATACTTACCTATCAAAATACAAGATTATCAAACTTTGTTTGAACATCTTATCTAGACAGACTGTGTATAAAGGGCATTTACAGCACATGCAGTAAACTTTTCCTGAAGAGAATTCTGTTGGCTAACAATTAGGAGATTGTGCAAGATAAAGTCAAATAAATCCAGTATACTAAGAATTGCACAAAATTTTAGGGGATGTTTTCCTCATGGAGCCTGGGGAGATTTCAAAGTCGCAGCAGGGATACAACATATCTGAAAGTGTATCTCCCATTACTGACCTGCAATATAACCCTTACATTTCTATTAACTGTACACATGAGGATATATCTGGATCAAAAGTAGACTCAGATGCAGGAATCAGGCAAAATGCAAGGCAAGAGTATAAAATCAGGACTTACTGTATATAAAAAAAAAGGCAATCCATGGGTCAGCAGTAGGCTCACAACATAGCCAAAAGGCAAAAACGATAAGGGAAGTATCTGACACTAAAAATAGAAAACAGTGAAAAGCGCAGGATAGCTTGAGTATTTATCAAGACTACATTACAATAAAAGCGTCTCACAAGTGATGAACACATTGGAGGGCAGAAAGGGCAATCAGAAACGTATCTAAAGATACTTCAAGATGTTAACTAGACAATTTAGGGATTGAACCAGCAACCTACCATTCTCTTTGTACCTGATGAGGTGCAGCAGCCTCATTGATGAGAAAACACCTTGCAGGAAACTGAACAAAGAGTGTACATGCAGCCAAATAAAGGAAGTAATTGTAAAACTCTGCAGTACAGTATAAAACAGTGATCCCCAACCCCCGGGCCCTGGACTGGTCTCGGTCCGTGGGTTATTTGGTACCGGGCCCCAAAGAAAGAATACATAACTTCCGGTATTTCAGTTTGATTTATTATCTGAGTCTGACTGATGTTTTATTTTGAAAAATGACCGGATTCTCTCCATCAAATCCTTCTATGGCTCACTCTGGACGCATGTCAAGGCCTCGAGACCATAGATCACTTGATACGTCCCGCTACATTTACGGCGCAGACTGGACATAAGCAACACACTTTGGGTTTTGCGTCTCCTGTTACCCCAAGATGGGGCCGTCTAGTTGCAGCAAAACCAGCTGAGGGCTCCCACTGATTTATTGCTGTAGTGAGCAGCTAGTATTTTCATGCACTTTTTGTTTTTGTGGTGCGTCTTATTTTGAAGGAAAGCTGTTTTAACATTTTAATGTTACCATAGTGACCAGAAACTCTGCAGTTAAGTTGCACATGAGTACACAGATTTAAGTTTTTTATAATTTTTTATAGAGAAAATACAAAAGTTTTAATGCTGGTCTTATAATTTTATTTTGTTTTTATCTGCCACACTTTTAGACCGTTCCGTAAAAATATTGTCTGACATTAAAGCGGTCCGTGGCACAAAAATGGTTGGAGGCCACTGGTAGAAAATAAGACCAAGTCAGTGAAGTGCCAACAGACCAACACCTGCTATCTCTGGCCTGTGATTAATCAAATGGTTTAGGGTGCTTTATTAACCACAAATTAATTTTCTTTAAAGTGCAAATTTCTACCTTGGTTCTTTGATTATGATTGGGTAAGATTCATCGCCAAGCAATTGAATCAGATCGACAAGACTTGGTTTTTGCCTTTGAAGACGTTTCAAGATTGCTATTCTTCCGAACTGATGAAGACACTTGGATAAGGGGCGAAACGTCTTCAAAGGTAAAACCCAAGTCCAGTTGACCTGATTCGATTGCTTAGAGATCAAGTCAAATGTCCCAAAATGGTCAGTGAAAAGAAAACTACATAAGACCAATCCCATCACAATGGGTAGCACTTCACAAGGGGCTCATGTACTTACTGAAAACTGTAAATTAAATAAAAGTAAAAATGATCTAATAAGTTATGATCAGTATATTTAAAGGTGGAACAGAGGATTTTCCAGGTTTGTGACCGTTAGAATCATTTTGAAATTATGCATGCACATGAGACCACCTCCTCCACCGCCTATCCTCCAATGAAAAGCCTCCCCTATTACTAAAAAATTAGTGAGGTTGATTGATTTACCAACGACTAATATTGCATGGCTAGGGGTCGTTTTCTATTGGCTACTGTTTTTTGGTCCCCACCACGTCCAAACTCATTATTTATTTTTACTTTTTATGGGCCTGCTACACATCTCTCCAGTAGGTTTAAAAAAGATTTAAATTTGGTCGAAAAAGAAAAATCCTCTGTACCACCTTTAAAACTAGACAAGCACCGACATTGCAAGGTGGAACACTGGTCTTGGTATTGAACTGTGCCCCTGAGGTGTCCTCTAGATATGGATACACCACCACCAATATCAGGTTTTAATGTTTTAAGTAGAGTTGTCTTAGTCCAGATGAAAATGTAATGGCTTCATCTTTGCAGCTCCACCAAGTTTAATCAAATTTCATCACATAGCTTTCATTTAATCACGTTGACAGAAAGACAAATGGAACTGAAAACACACTTCCAGAAATCGAATCAGAATATTTCAGATATGTACGCCAAAATGGAGACCAGAGGGGTCAAGATGAAGTTAAGACATGGACAAAATCGAGACCTTGCCAAAAAGCCACATAAAAGATTAAAAGGCCCCATAAGTCAAGGTCACCATCCTTATAACTCGACGAAACACTCTGACATTGCAAAGTGGGCGTTTGTACTGAAGTGTGCTACCAATCATCCTGAGGCACGCTGACATGGAAACCCCATCACCCATATCAGGTTTTAAGAGTTATCTTGGTCCCAGTTAAAATTTAATGGCATCCTCATCTCCACCAAGTTTCATTAAATCCAGTCACATAGTTTTTATTTAATCTTGCTGACAAAAAGACAAATGGGACTGAAAACATACCTCCAGGGATCAAATTAGAATATTTTAGAAATGCACAAAGAATTGCTGCTTGTCTCTCTTCCTGTCAACATGGAGGACACAAACAACCCTGCATTAATAAACTGTTAATTTGCCAGAGGACCGAAGTTAGAGGTGTTTTTGTGCTTTTGTTAGTGAAAGCTCCACATGGTGGTGGGACTGTGTAGCCCATGGAAGCTGTTTTATCAGACAACACCATGAAGCAGATCCCCCTCTGGTTTTTAAATCAGCTGCACCAATGTCAGGAATGGAAACTGTCACAACAGTTGAGCTTATCTTTCATTAGAAATGAAAACCAGGCAGACACAGGGTGTATCCCAATTCATCAAGTGAGCTGGCCTGGCACCGTTTTTTTTTCAAACACCGGAAACCGACGTTTCATAAACCGGAAGTGACGATTCTCACTACGAATCATATCCCAAATGCACTCTCCCAGCTCACTCCGACGTGTCCTCAGAATCCTGTAGGACCGTCATGGCAGAATGGACAGGGACTGCCACCTTTAACCTGATGCAGCCACGAAAACAGCGATGCCAACGAAGGCGGTCCTGAAGATGTCGAACTGTCTGTCCTGATACAAATCTCTCTCTCTCTCTCTCTCTCTCTCTCTCTCTCTCTCTCTCTCTTTCTCTTTCTTTTACCGCCTCTCTGTGCAAGTGGAAAATCCATGTGAGCAGAGGAGACTCAGAGGACAGTGACCATCAGACCGCCCGGGGCCAGGTAATTGGCTTGACTCTCTGCTAGTCCAGCCAATCACAGGCCTTGATTTCCCTACATTGATAAAACCTGAGAAACATTTAGCAGAGTTGACCTTTAAATTGCCGTAAAACAACTGGAAAATGATCATTTAATATCAGAAATGACTTGATTAGTCTCATTTGCTCCCCGGCTGTTAAAAATGCCCCATTTCTTGGAGAAGTGGAGATATTTCATGCCATTGCTTGTGCTGCCGAGCATTTTTCTGCAACTGTCAGTTGTGCTGTTGTTGAGACCGTGTTCAGCAACCTGAAATGGCGCCTGTTATTGACTGATAGATGTAAACAAAACGGCGTTGTCGTGCCCGTTAAAATTTATGTTTTATCTTATTTCAATTCAAATATAACTTTTCAAGGAAATGCTGCACTTTCACTCTGCACCCCTCTAAACTCCTTGTGGAGGTATTACTTTTCGAAAAATATAGCTTTTTATTAAATTTTTTCATATTCAACCTTTAAATCCAGGCAGGCGCTGACTTCTTTTCTTTGGACTGGCAGTGAAATACTAACTCAGCGAAACATCAGACCTCTTGGCGCAGCATAACTAGAGATGCTAACATCAGTCTAGAGATCGGTTGATGATTTCAGACAAAGCAACATCTATGGTCTGTATGAGGACGCTCAAAGTTTCAAATTAAAGAAATAACAAAAAGTCGACATCACCCTTCGATGTGTCTTTATATTCTGCAGATGTTTAATGTGTGAGTCTACCAGTGCAGTTAAAACTCATGCATTAGAGCTGGCGGAGTTAAACAATGTATTATCTCTGTGAATAGCAGCTGAATCATAAAGTCGGAGGCAGAGAGAGAAGTTTGGGACTCCCAGGGCAGCAGTTTGAGCCGACATTTATCAGAACGCCGTCTGCGGGAACGGAGCAGATGATTCAGCTGTGATGCTGCCGTTGCTCGACACCCATTATCTCTGGTGGACAGCTGTCACACGATTCATTGCTCTTACATACCAGCACAATAACAGAAAAAGTGGTTGCCATGGTCACACCGAGCCGGGAGTTTGTTGGATTGGGGTGACGAGTCATGATGTCTCCGGTAAATGCAGTGGCGTCTCCACCTGACAGAGACGAGCGGAACGTCTCAGCAGAGCCAACCTTGTTAGCCAACAGATGTGCTTTTTATATAATATCTTTATTCTGCCATCTTTGTCTTCTGCCTTGTTTCTCCATCTGTTTTGTTTATCTTCTTCGCTCTCCCTTCTTCTTCCTCCGGCTCATCTCCCTCCACGCCTTGCCACCCGGACCTCTCTCTCCCTCCACCATCTGTTTCTCTCTGTTCCCTCCGTCACGCTTGTTGCCTCGCCAACTGCTCCCGCTCAGCTGACCCAGCATCAGTCCTGGTGCGCTGCAGCATCCTGTTGACCCCGTGTTAACTCTGCATTGTAGTGGACTGAGCGCGCTCCAGATCTGTGCTGTTTGTGACCCCGTGGTCACAGCAGACGCCGAGGATTTGTCACAGATTGCACAAAGCGAGCATGCTGGGTTCTTCAGGCTGCAACAGCATACTGATTACTTAACTGCAGAGGTCTGCTGGTGTGTCTTATGATGTGTAAGTCATCGTGAAAGCTGCACTTTACCAGCTTCAAGGATGTTTTGAAGACACATTGTTAGAAGAAGCTATCTTGGGCTTTCTGTCCTGTCGCTGTGGCACCAGGAAGAAGGGAGATAATGATGGAAAAGTCCTATATTTATAAGTTTCAGGTATAATAAAGGCCGAACAAAAACACACAGACGAACAGTATTTTTCTGTTAAACAAGGAAGTTTAGCAGCTTATATTACAGATGTCTTGAGAACACCAGATGTGTTCGGCGGGCCAGATCGGTTCGGAGTGCTGCGTTGGCCGATGACATCACGTTACAGGACGAACAACGCCACTCGGACCGACACACCACGCCCCATAGATCTGCCCGGGGTCTATCTATCAATACATAATAAACATTGTCCGACTTATTGATAACAATAAGAACAAATATTTGGAACATAAACTTCTTGAATCGAGTATATAGATTTATGGTGCAGTCTGGAAATTTTCTTTTTTCATCTAAAACTACATCTTTGGCTGAATCCCATTTCAACCCTTAGCCCTTCCCCTCCGTTTTGCGCGTTCACGTGTAGGGGTAGGGGTTTCCCAATTCCTGTTGAGACCGAGGGGAAGGGGCAAGTGTTAGGGCTATATACCCCGTCAAACAAAGATTTTTCAGGAGCACACTTCAAACGGAGGGGTATGACACATTTCCAAGGAAATGTACAAATATAAGTATTTTCTACATCGATAAAGTTTTTAAATTGACGAAAACCATTCTATTGTCTAGTCTAACGTTGTTTACATGTATAATGTTCATTTTCTTCATAAAATGCACCTGAAAAAAATCGCTAGTGCTATGTTGCTTCAGTAACGTTAATGTTAGCATGCTGAACGCTAGCGGTGCTCTGAAGGCAGCTGATAATCTACAGATAACGTTATCAATAAAAAAACTTCTGCGACCTTGCTGCTGGTCATCAGTTAAATTGAAAGCATCATGAGATGCAACATATGTGGGAACATCATGCACACATCGGCTGCAGCGCTAGCTTGTAACTTTAACGAAGCAGTGTATTTGTGACTTGAGTGATCAGTTAATGCATTAAGTAGAAGTTGTGAACGCATCCATGCTGCACACAGTAGCCCAGAGAGGAGAGATCACCATAGTGGTATTCCGGCAACAGTTTGCTGTGTCTGCAAACGTCCAGCCAGAGTGCTCCGATTAAATGGCCCTGCATCCAGCCAATCATATAGCGTGACATCATCAGCAAACGCAGGACCCGAGCCGATCTGGCTCATCTGGAACCTACACCTGCTATCCTGAAATCCTCGCAGGTTAGCATGCTTTACATTTTACAATGTTTTACAAGAGTTTTTGCAAGGCCGAACAGCATCGTTGTCATTATACATGTTTGATTTATAACAAGATTAAAACGCAACTCAACTCCTTCTGGTAAAGTATACGGGACTGGAATATAAAATTTAAAAAAAAAGGTTGTAATGATAATAATGAAGAAACTAACAAGCATAGAAAAACTGTGTGAAATGGTAAATGGTTTGCACTTATATAGCGCTTTCCAGCCGTACACCTACTGCCCCAAAGCGCTTTACAATGCAGACACTCACCCATTCACACACACATTCACAAAGTGAAAGTGAAAGAGAAAACTATAAGTTAAGTAGGAAGTGTGGATAAAGTGCCAGATAAAAAAAATAGGTGAATAACTGGGGCTGTCAAAGTTAACGATGGCGTTAATGATGCTTTAACACTAACTCCTTTTAACGGCGTTATCTTTTTTAACGCAGCACCACCGGTGTCGTTTCAGGAAGTGAAGCAGAAATAGATACAAGCTGTCTTCCTATGGTGAAACCTGCGCAAAATGACTGTTAACTTGTTATAAACTGACGTTATACATGTACAATGAAATACAGATTGGCAACTCTCACCATAAAAGTTATGTAAGTTATAAAGTGCATCTGTAAAAATAAATTAAGTAATAAAAAGTCAGATAATTAATATATGAAACTCAATAATTCAAAACCTTTAGTGCTAAATGAACAATTACTGCTGAAATGTGATTTATGAGATGCAATAAAATAAGAAATCCTAAAGTTATTGACATTCAGAGTCACAAGTGCCTGGTGGGGTGGGGAGGGGTGGTGGTACTGAAGGCTTCAGGGCCGAGTCTCAGTTTCTCTTCTACATTTCTTAAAGCAACACTACATAACTTTCTGACCCTAAAGCTCTGTGTTTCTGACTCGGTCTGACACACCAGCATTTATTTTGTACATTATTATGTACATTACCTTATGCACCATGTCACATGCTAGCAAATGGATATCAACACAGGGGAAGAGCCGGATCATAATCTGTTTGATTTTTTTCCAAGCTCTGTGTTTCCTGCACCCCTCCCAATTCTGTGTTTTATTCTGTGACCTGGTATTAAACTTGTGTCGAATCATAGTGGATGCAGAAATTTCAACAGTTTAATAGAAAATATCCGTTTCTAAAAGTTTTTTTTTTTTTTTNGCTCTAGAGGACTTGATCAGTTGCTGGACAGGAGCAAAGGTCAGCTATGGGGGTTGGGGCTTGCAGCAGAGGACTCCGGACTGGGAATTGAACCCTCGTCGGCTGCATTGACTAGCTATAGTGTCTGTCCATGAGCCGGCTGCTCAACCAGTTGACAAAAATCGACAAAACTCATCCTTGTTTGTAAAACTTCCCCAAAACAAAAGAAGCCTTTCTTTACTTTTTTTTTTAGAGACACTAATGGTCGAATTTATTTATTTCTTGGTCAACGTTGATGTTTCTGTCGGTCTCTTGGCCGTCACTGACTTCCTGCCTGTTCAGGTGATGTCACACAGACAGAAACCTGCAGGGGTCAGGATTAGTTTTATTCTGCTCCTGGTCTCTCCTTCATTTGGTTCAGACACAGGGACAAACTTTTAGATTGCTCTCATATGAGCAATATCCAAAGACATTTTAAAACCGATTGATTTTTATTGCCAAATCCCGCAATTCCATTCCACATCTCTGCAACAACGGCAATCATAGGACGCCACGCTGGCAATCTAAAGGTGCACCGTGGCTGAATCAGCAGCTAAATGCAAGAGGACGTTACTCCCCGTTAAAGACCCGGAAGAGTTTATCTCTTCTGAACGCAGCATCTTTTAATTGGCATGAATAAATATGATGCCTGTAAGTCAGGGAAGCCTGCTGCAGGTTGCTATGGTAACAGGCACAAAGAGATAAGGTGGAAAGAGTGAAAACTGGCAATTATGTAAAATGCATTCAGCCAATCACAGGGCAGGGAGGGAGATAACGACGGTGAGTGTATGTTGATGGGCAGGTAGGAAATGATCCCATGATTTATGCTCCGTTATATTCTAATGAAGTCTATGCAAACTGTGTCTGTCGTCATAAATTATCCACTTCAAACAAAAATGCTGCAGAGACCCAGAAACGGCTAATAGAGAAGATTAATTAGCCTAGTTCACAGGATTACACACACACACACACACACACACACACACACACACACACACACACACACACACACACACACACACACACA
>JAPMNP010716414.1:0-28851 GCA_029874935.1 Atherina boyeri | reverse complement strand
GTGTGAATGTGGGCTTGTTTTGGGGTGTGGATATGTGCGGGAGGGGTGGGTCTTTTCTTTCCCTTGTTTTTAATGTTGTAGCTTTTGTTTTTAGCCTCTGTAAGGCACTTTGTGTTGCTTTTTATGTATGGAAAGTGCCTTAAATAAAATCTGATTTGATTTGATCCAGTCATAACTATGACTGACATTTGAAGTAATTTCTATGTCCATCTTTACCACTATATGTCAGTAATTCTTACACGTTGTACCTTTAACATATAAGAGACAGTCGTTTGCCTTGGAAATGGTGTTACTCAAGTAAACTCACTTACTGCAAACTTTTAAAGTTCATGGTTCCTTTTTTATTTTTTATTAAAATGGAATTTTAGAAACATTTCACAAAAATATACAAAAAGAATATCTACAAATGATATGTACACTGGTGAAATGTAAATCAAAATATGCAGCAACATTTGTTTAGTAGTTAGTATTAGATACGAGGAAACTGTTTTGCACTTTTTATATTCTCTCTGATAAACATTCCATTTACGTAATACATCTCATTACACAAAACATTACTGTAACTGTTGATAAAAGTCACACTATTGATATTCATTAAAATGCAACAATAATATACTGTATCATAGCAGCACACAAAAAAGTGACCAAAAGAATTGCAACAGTGCATTGAAATATCAATATACAGCAGTTTTTTTTGTTTTCTGAGGAATTTGGTTTGGACAGATTGTCTTCCAGTAAGCCATGCACGCCCATTTACCACAAACAAATCCTCAAACAAGGATACACACGTTAACATGTCATGAAGGGAACACCGCTGAGGGAGGTTTGAGATCAAACCAGTCAACAACACAACCACGTAACTCATAAATGAATCACCGGGGCAACACAGTGACCAGGTCAGGTGTACAGTGCATAGTATGCTTTGGCATGCTGACATCCAGAACATAACAATGGATGTTACATTCAGGAGGAAGGCCACAGGATTTGGAGTTACCAGTAAAAAATAGAACAAATGAGTACATGATCCAAAAAGTAAAACAAAAGTTATAAAAAAGAACCCAAACCCTCACAGACACTTAGATTAAGGCTAATTCAGTTTGCTACATGTTTTAAAAAATGGCATTGTCAGTAACACAATTTCATAGGCCTGCCAAGTGGCAAAATGTACACAGGTAAGCTCATTTTCAGAAAAAGTAATCCATCACTGAATGACGTGGACACAATAAATAATTTTTCTTTTTTTTTCTCAATGATATTATGTCATGTGAGCAGGGCTGTATGCCATTCACATTTTTCTTTAACAATCAGGACTGTGACAATAATGAGCCTTGCACATATGCATGCACCTATTTTTGAGGCAGTAAGTCAAATCACCACTATAACTCATTATCAAGCTGCCAGGTCTGTCCTCCTCCTCATCACTTAAATGCATCTCTTCTTTTTTCTGGAAATCCATGCTAGGAGACGCCCACACTCTGTCAAGGAGGGTTGGTCCAGATGGAATTTTTCAGTGCATGGCATGGACACATCTCCACACGAAGAGGCTGGAGGGGACAAAAAAAAAAAAAGAAGCAAAGGTTGCATAGTTTAGCGCTGCAATGTCACAACAGTGGTAAATATAGTAATTTGGGGCTTCAGTCATACCTTCTGTCATCTCCGCCAGCACTGACGACAAAACGATCTCCATTTGTGAAGCGTATGTTTGTCAAATGAGCAGAATGGCCCAGAAAGCGTTTGTGTTTGGCCTAAAAACAGATTACAATCACAGCATTTAGGTTTAAACTTTGGTCTCTTTCTAGCAGTGTCACATTAAGCAATTTGTTATCAAGCAATAACAAAAAGCAAAAATCTTGCCTCATCATTAAAACAAGATTGTACACTGTAGATTAAAATAATGTGATTAATTCAACAAGGACTCAGATCTATTTGTTGCCTATTTGTATCCATTTTAAAAATGAATAGATCCAGAGAGGATGTTTTGTAAAACCTCTTGGAGATATCATTGATTCTTCATTACAGAAGGAGCAGCAACCTGAACTTTGAGTCAGTTACCATAGCAACGGACTCAATAAACCTAACCTGCTTACTTGAAGAGTTTCTCTCTGATTCCTCTTTTCTGCAGAACCTCAAATAGCTGTTGATTCATCACTTCATGTCCTTAATCATACAGCTACTATCAAATCTAATTTATATAATATAATGTATGTTAATCTTCTGCTCACAAGAATATTTCTCTTTATCACACAGTAATGTTTAATAGGCATTACCAGAGTTAACACTGTTTCAATAAAACAAATTTATATGAAGCTTCAGACATATAAAACCCTGATCAGTCATCTCCTGTGAGCAGACTGAGGAAGACTGAAAATTACTGTAAGGGATTTGAAATGCCTTATGAATATAACATATAACTAAATGTAGTATATTATTTTTATATATGCACTGTAAATATAAAATGTGTTTTGACACTATTTCTTTTTGGTGGCATAAACTTTCTACTTGAATTTGGGCTCTTTTAGAACAAATTTTCAAGGGCTTATTTCTTATAAAAACAAATTTGAGGAATGCCAACATTGAAATGGCCACATCTTTCATTTTTAGGGATTTCCATGTATTAAACATAATTGGAAAGTTTAGAAACCAGGCTTTCAGAATCTGTAAATAAGTAAAAATGGCCTCCCCGGGAGATTTGTTCCCGTTTTTTCAACAGCTGGACATATTTCTGTTTCAACCCTCCTGTCTGTTATCAGTCACATTTCTACCAAATCTAGCAAATGCAGCAGCTTCCTACAAGATTGTGTGAAGGTGTAGGAGTGGACATGTTACTTGATCATTAGAATATGCCTGCTGTGAAAATAAAACTAAATAATAAGAAATGTTCTTACTTACTGCTTTCATTTGTACAGTAGCTTGCGCATCCTGTGTTTTACTTTTACACTATCTTGATTGTTGACATTGGGATAAAACTGTGGCATTTGACTCTAAAGTAACAATAATTAAAAAATAATATTAAAGTTATTTAGTCTGCCTTCAAAATAAGTGTATGAATGTATAATTTTACAAATCTAGCTTCACTGATTATAAATGGAGATAACTGTTCCTTATATACTCGCTGCCATGGTGTAACATAGTGTTTTTTTCATCACCCACACACATAGTGCATATACTCAGAACTGATTTATCTATGATCAGCTGCTCTGAAGATAAAATCAAAACAGAGTTCAGGGTTACACACAGAGTTAGCAACACCTGCTTTCAGGAACAGGCTCCTGATCAAATTCAGAGTGTACATTCATAATCTGTACCGGAGTTGAAATTATGATGTTCCCCAAGCTACAAACGCTGGGGAACATCAAAGACAAGAGTACTTTTAAGATAAACTTCAAAGACAGAAATACTTCAACACATCATATGCTGTGCATCATATCATCAGATAAACAATGGGGAAATGAATAATCATATCAATAATACAGTAATACTTACAAACTTCTCCGGACAGGGGAAGTCAAACAGCTTTACCATTCCAAAATCATCGCCTGTGACGATGTTAAGGCCCGAATGGGACACGCAGGCACAGGTGACGTCCGCTTTGTCAGTGTTACGGGACCAGATCCCAATGACCTCGTCTCCAAGGACACTAAACACACAAATCAACATTCTCTCCACTTTATGACACAAATTATGATGGTGTATGGTCAGTCAGTCTAACCAATGTGTCTCTCACCTTGTCCAGGTTGCCCAGGTAATCCTGTCAATATGAGACTGTTCTGTGATCTGCTTCCCAGACGGCACTTCATAGACAAGGCGTTTATAAGCACCTGTGGATAACTGTTTAAATGTAGCGCAAGTTAGAGCCATAACAGCCAGTGATTGTATGGGATATAATCTCTCATTGGTAAGATAGTCACAAAGTCGAACCTGAACATAAGTGCTGTCAGCAGAGAAGTCCATCTGCATGACAAAGCTGGGGATGTCCCTGCAGCAGTTAATGCGGTTCAGCTGAGGGCCAAGTGTCAGGTCATAGAAGTCAACGGCACATTCGGTGGAGCCGACGGCCAAGTAACGAGAATTTGGACTAAACCTGTAACAGAAATGTAAGCTATTAAAAAACAGCAGCATCTTCTTATCAAGTTTTAGTCGGCAAATACTAATTAGGATGTTTCTTTTCACTGAGAATACTTTATTTTTTTATGTTGATATATGTTATTCTTGCTATTTTAGCCTCTGGTCTGAAACCAGTCAGGTTTCCTTATTTTCATTTTACAAAACAATCAACTTGGATTATATTCTCAACTGCTGGAACAGGGAAATAATAATCTTCTTTTTGAATTATTACAAAAAAGATGCAAACAGACTCATGTACAAAATTTTCTCCACAGATCATGTTTCTCAACTCTTCCTTATTCCACAATCATTACCTAATATCTTGAATAGGAGAGCGCCGGTCCCTTTTCTTTCCCCAGATTTTAAGTGAAGCTACCAGCAGAATAATGAACTCTCCATTTTTCATGCCGATGGCAACCATGTCTCCTTCGGGACTGTAGCTGATGGCGTGCGCAGGATGGCCCAAGTTCACCTTATTTAACATTTTCTGTTTCCCCACAAAGCAAGAACAGCGAATTAGAAATGTTGCCATTAGCTAAATGATTAAAAATGTCAAAGTGCCTTGATGACCTGAGTTTCTGACCTTTTCTGGGATGTCCCACAGACGGACAGTGCCATCTTCTGCAGCAGACAGAAATACATCTCTGGAGGGATGAGTGCTCAAACCCCATATCGGTCCTTCCATGTGTCCGTTCACCAAGATGTTGCATGCAGCGTTCTTCTCTCCCACTTCAATGATCTCTGCGTTTCTAGTCCCAACAAGGATCTTACCCTGCCACAACATCATGCCATACAGACATGTCAGATTGTAGAAGATTCTGAATGGCTGGATCATTTTCTTAGTTTCTATTATTGTAAATTACCTTCCCTCGGCATACAGAACGAACACAGTCTATAATCTGTCCTGTTTCTAATCGAAAGGCTCTGCAGCGTTTCAGCTCCTGATCCCAGAGTTTCAGAGCACCACCTTCCTTTGACCTGTGGAAAAAATAAAGAAAGTTTCATCCCTGATAAAACGGCAGGTTTAGTATAATCTAAGATATTCATGTAACAGAAAATCACTTACGGTCTTTCTTTGCCTCCAGTGACAATGAGGCCGTCTCTCAGTGTGGTGTACATAGTGAACACAGGGCCCGTATGAGCTTTGGCCACTATTCTTACTAGAATGTGTTCCTTCCATACACACACATCCCCACTTATGGTACCTGTAAATGTCAAGTTATTCTGAAAAGAAAACAAATCTGCACTAATCTAGTGGCCTAAGAGAGCAGAGCAAGCAATGCACAAACAATTCACAGCACAATTAAGCAGACAGAATTGGACAAAATTTTAGCAGATTTAAATTTGAGGTAAAAATGTAATTTGTAGTTAGAAAAAACAGCAATTGAGAATTTATAAAACAATTAAGCAAAAATACACACTGTTGATCACAATGGTGGGGTTCACTTACAGCTCCAAATGCGACAGACAGCATGGTCTGCATCCGGGCATCTTCGATGGAGCTGAGTACACCTTTCTTGCAAAGCAAAGCTCGACCAGCCAACGTCCAGAAACGCACATGTTTGATTCCCACAGACACAAAGTGTGTGTCAGAGTCTGGTCGAAACTCAGCCACGAATATCCTCTGAGTGTGACCAATCCGGCTGGCCACTTTGGCACCTGATAGACAAGGCAGAGTGACTCACATTCTCAGGGGAAAAAAGAAATAAAAGACAAAGGGAGTTTTAACTTTGTTACCTTCTTGCCACTTCCAGACAGTGATGGTGTGTTCAGGGTCCAGGCCAACAGACAGCATGAGTTTTCCTGTGGCACTGAAACTGACAGAGCAAACTCCGCCGGAGTGGAAACACCGCAGCACTGAGAGCGTCTGCTTGGTCATGGCGTCCCACACATGTATGGAAGGGGATGTGGCTGAAGGGCAGAAAAGATAAATAGCTTGGTTTATTATTCTTTTTACTTCTCTCCCATCACAACATTTCTTTATTTCCCAAACTCAACTCAACAAACATGAAACACACTTTTAGGAAATGTGGTATATTATTTGCTTAATTTCTTAAATGCTTAAAGTGCACTACTTTTACCTTTAAAATGACCAGAACTGTCCACTGGATGGCAGTAATCTAACAAACCTAACACATTTTCTTTCAACAATTATCCAACAGTTTACAACTAATATTGAGAAATTCCTACCTGACATGTCACCTGTATCACCTGTGAAGCAAGAAAATTTTAATTATTGACAAAAACAACAAATTGTTTGTTAATTCTTGTTTTTTTTAAGCCACCGTTGCACATGCTTTGATAAATTGTAAAATCAACATCCTCAGTGTAACTTTAATGTCATCAATGTTTTACAAGCTTGACATTTTCAAAGAGATGTACATATCAAGTTTCCTGAACATCAGGATCTCTCTGAAAACACTCCTTTTGTTAATTTGTGTCTTTGTGGCAGAGCTTGTAAGAAGCTTGTAAGAGAAGAATGGCTGTCAGCACTCAGGAGGTCAACTTCTCACAAACATACCTACTTGGCCAGTTGCCACCACGTTGGGGAATTTGGGGTGTTGATTGATTGTCAGGCACAGAATGTCGTCACTGTGTTCTACATAGAAACTTTGGCAGGCTGTGAGAAAACACATACAAAGACACACAAACATGAGACAAAACACTGTCTGTTGTGTTTGCTCTTCAGGTAGTGAACAACATTTACTTTAAGAATCTGCTTACAAGTTGTCAAGTTAAGTACGATGCCAACTGAGGCAGTGTGATAGATTATGTCCGCCCCCTCGTTCAGGTAGTGCACGTTATTGCGGCAGTCATTGCCACGGTAACCAAACACCAGCTCCAGCACCAGGTCCTGCGAGAGAGTTAGAAAAAGACCATCTAAGAGTTACAAAGGATAACTCCATGACAACAAAGATGCTTAGCGTCAGCTGCCAGCAGGATAACAATATTTGATTACAGCATCATCTCTGCTCAGGGAGGATGTCTGGACAGAGAACAAGCACACAACATCTTTAACTGAAATAATAACATTAGAAACCAGAAATTTGAATCATCTGCTTCTTGTAGTGAGAGAGACAAGCCTCCTTATGCTTATGTAAATATAAACATCATTACATCTAAGTCTGTTTGTTATATTTTGGTGAAGATGAGAGGACATTTTACCTCAATGGGCCTCTTCTTCTTGCCAACATTGTTGGTTTGCAGCTTCTCTGGCTGTGGCAGCGCTCTGCTGACAGGAGGCCTGAAACAGATCATGAATGCAGCACTATGAATGACCATGAGGACGATGACATTAAGAGTGCGTAAGAAGCACTATAATCCATTAAAACCACAATAAAAACAAATAAAAATCTGCAGTTATACACTATAAAAAAAGTCTTTCTTAGTTTAAAAACAATACTGATATGTAAAGCTACAGTAATTACAAATAATAGAAGTTTAAATAAGAGGGTAAAGACGCAATGTGAAAAGATAAAACATTATCAAATGCCTAAAAGATGCACACAAATACACTATTATTTCATAAGTTATTTTCAAACATCTGCATTAGACCATAAAATCAATAGTGGATACAATAAAATGTAAAATAACAATAGAGTAAAAAGCTTACCTTGATCCTCTTTATTGGCAGCAATAACAAAGAAAAAACAAGAATTAGAAAGAGAAAAAAATTCCCACAGACCTTACTGCTGCCTGCCGAACACACAAGTAACACAACATCTCAGCCACTGAGGACATAGAGCAAAATACAAGTCAGGGCCACTGTGTAACCATGACAACCAGCCAATTTCTATGACAACTGCTGCTCAGAAGATGCTTTGCGGATGACTGCATCATACTAGAAATAATTATCTGACAAAAAAGTCTGCAACACAGTTAAGATGCATTCAAACAGGGAAAAATCATAATAACAATAACTGAGAATAAATACAGAAACAATCTTCAAGACGAGTTCAAGGAAGATGTATCAATTCTATTAATTTTTTGCAGTTGAGATGTGAAATCACAAGTTAATTTTCTTTAACAAACCATTTCCCCTGAGTCACTGACATTAAAACCAGCCAAAGGACAATCACTTCAGATCTTACTCTGCTGAATAATATTGAATAAATTAAATTTCATCCCCATCTGTCTTGCCAGTAAAAACACTCTATACCTAGAACAGATTTAAAATCTGGACAGCAAAACAATTTCATTGATGAAACTTGGCAGAGATCAGGCATTTGTGCCAAACTGAAGAAAGGGATCCCCATGTTTGAAAGAAAGATAAATTCATTCCATGTAATTTCATGCTCATGACATATAATTGTTCATTTGGTCAATTCCTGAAATGCATTCTTTTTTGTCTGTTGCATGTCCTCAGCTTAATGTTTTCTTTTGCAAAATCAGCATTTATGAGAACAAGAACTTACCTGACCACCCCTTGTCTTCATGTAGGATAAAAGAGCAGGATAATGAGAGATGAACAGCCATTAAAGGAAAGAAGAAGAGCAGAAAGGCTAAGTTATTTCAAAGGGGCAGGGACAGGATGAATTTTCACACAGGAAAAGAAATGTCATCAGAAGAAGGCTGGGTTGACTTCTTCATGGAATATATGTGTGTTAAAGCTTCACTACTCAGAATCATCCCTCTGAGGAGCTGCAAAACCGCATCACATTATCAGCGATAAATACCTTTCATCGACGGAAGGCTCCTTTAGCTGCAGGTGGGGCTTCACTCCCGTCATTGGTCGTATGTTGGTGGATAAGGCCTTGATGGTGTAGTTGATTTCGTTCTCCCTTGTCACATCACTGTCGTAACCTGGTAAAAGACACAATAATGATTTTAATGTAGCAACAACAAAGATAATTGACAAGTAAAATATAAAAACACATGAATCTCTTGCCTCCATCATCTTCACTCTCGATATCTGATTCCTCACTGTCACACAGTTTGAATTCCCGAAGGCTCTCGGGCTCATGGGCCCAGATCATGAGGCATGTGTCACCCCCACCCACTGTCACCAGAAGGCTGTCATCATGGGTCCATCGCACATTGGTAACATGTGTGCTGTGTGCAACGTAGCGTTTGAACTTTGCATACTTCCCCTGTGGGGAAAGCACTTATTAAACACTTGTGACATTAGCAGATAATTAACATAACATTTGCATAAATCTCAAACTTTTTGTCTAAGTTAGCAGATGTTCTAAGAAGATAACATACTTAATCATGAACTGTATGTTACCTTGACAGGATATCTGAAGAGCTTGACGTATCCTAGGTCATCTCCTGTTGCTAGCACCCTCCTGTCATTACTAAGGCAGGCAGCGGTCACTTCAGTGACCTCGCTGATCACAGGCCAGATGCCCTCAACAGACGGCCCAAGGACACACGTCCATGTGCTCCAATCAATCTTCTCCACCTGAAACAAGTCAGTTAGGATTTATTGGTATAGTTTTTTGTGAACTGGTTCAAAACAGAAATATCAAACAAACTGAACAGCAACACAAGAAAACAACATTTTAGAAATATACTAAATGTGACAATAAGTTCTGAACTCGTGCAGCAGTCAGTGTAGATGAGATTAATACACTTCTTTGTTTTTATTAGAAGAGAGAATGGAAGAAGACTTTACCACATTATGAGCTATTGAGAATTGACCGAGGCAACAGTATGATGAATTACAATAAACTGGATGGAAATGTTTCAAAGGATTCAACCTTGAACAAAAAAAAGAAGTGACACCTAAACTGCAGCTCCAACGTTCACTATATTGCTTAGACTTGGATGAGCTGACTAACATTACTCCTGTCTTTGATGAATATAATGACAAGATGATTAAAAACTCTTTGCTTTTATTTTTCCTCTTCTTTTTTTTTTTTCAATAACACAGTTGAAACACGCTGAAAGAGAAACCACTCTGAGTAGTATGAGGGTTATTTTCTTCCAAATCATTATGCACTGGAAATTTATACGAGGAAGACATGACTGCAACATATTTAATGCATCATATATAATGTTATAAATGTGCTAATATAAGTTATAAATGTGCTATGTGTTCTTAACCAGAAGCTCTTAGCACTTGTGATTTGTGATTTTGTAATTTAAATGTGAAACAAGAAACTATACTTTTTACTACTCCAACAATAGACTGTTAGTCTGGTATATTCCTGCCATTTCACCAGTAAAAACTTTAGTTATTTAATTATGTTTGAAAATTAAAAATAAAAAAATGAAAAAAATAAATGTGTTTAAACTGAAAAATGCTTTGTGGCTTTGCTGGGTTAACATAAAGATCAGGGAAGGGAGACATTTTAACCTAGTTTTGCTTAAAAGTAAAGCTAGTAATTATTGTACGCCGCTTCTCTTTGTTCCCAAGTTATGTTAAGCTAAGCTAACCAGATACTAGGTTCAGCTTCTTAAAATAATGAGATAATTGCATAGCATTTAAACATAAATGGGAAATGTTGTATTAAAAGGACAAACCAATGTAAGGGATAAATGTAAGATAAAATAGAGCAAAGATACAGTACAGCATACAAAGAAATACCCTGTCTGTCTCAAAGAAGTATTTGCATTAATAAAACCATAAACCATCTGAAAACAGAAGCATAAAAGACAGCACACAGTCTTACCCTGTCAATGAAGAGACTAGTATGATAAACGCGAGGGAAAGTCAAAAACAAATGTCAGAAGACATGATTCTCCACTGTGACATGACCTACCAGCATCTATCATCTCTGACCCTTACTTTCTAAATGCTCTCCTCCGCTGCGTGCCTTGCAAGGTGCCTGAATGTCTCAATGTATTAAAGCCACTGTAAACACTATCCCACTTCCACTGCTCAAATTAGAATGATACTGGTGAAAAGTGGGCCGTGTTAATGCTTCACTGCCCTTCCCCAAGTCTCCTCTGATCCCGAGGGGAAAATGTGGGCCAGCGGCGCCACAACCACGGCTGCTCCTGTGTCTTCTCTCTCTGCTTACCTCTATAGCCGGGATGGTCTGCCTCTTCCCACGCGGAGCCTCGAAAAAAAACTGCTCTTTAGCCGCCGTGTTAACCTGAAGCAGTTTTCCTGTGAATGAAACAACCCATTTATTGTGATAAATCGGGTTTTGGCATTATCCATAATTGCTTCTTAAACCAAGTAATGAAAATGTTATTTCTTAGGGAAGCATATTTACCTCTCTTGTCCCAGTCCAGATGAGTGATGTAATTGAGGCATCCTTTGCACACTCCTACCCGTTTGCTACTCATTACATTGTAAATATCCACAAAACTGTCTCCTGAAGCTACTGCAAGGTACTTCCCAGCTCCTGAGCCAACAAGAGAGGATAAAGTGTCAGTCAGTCTCACAGGGCTATTTTTAAATTATATCTTTGATCCCATGTGGGTGAGTGACTCTATAATAACTCTGGTGATTCCCTGACTTTTCAGCCAGCGCCATCAGCAGAACAAAAAAGTGTAGTTTAAAAGCATCTACATTTACATTTCTTACAATATACTGATGAGTTAGATGAAATATAACACCAGAAATACTTGCGAGCCTTGAGTTTACTCTTCCCCCAGTTGAAGTTTTGAATAAAACATAACTGCAATTGTAAATGCAGACTCTCATATCCCCTGCAGATTCAACTTCTTCACTGACATAAAAATAAGAAGCTGATAAGACTAGAAAATGTATCATAATTGCAGTTTCAATATGTGGAAAATTGATATCAAAAGGATAATTATAAAATCGCAAAGACATATTGCCATGAAAAAAAAAAACACAGTTGTATTGATCAGGGCTGTATTCAGCTAACAAGGAATTCTACTTTTGTACCTGTTTTACAACTAACTAGCATGCACAAGCGCTGAAGTAGAGTACAGCCCTTATTGATACACCTGATATTAGCACCTTATATTGAATTATTGGACCAAAAATAACTTTAATTTCAACAATACTGGAACCTATTTCTATACAGATATTTTAACTCAAAGGTGTATGCTCTCAGATATACATGGATGTTGGGTGGAAAAGTGTTCAGGCAAAAGAGAATTTGGTTTTATTTCTTTCACTTTGTCCACCCCAAGTGCTTCTCATTCCTCTCTTGTGGTTTCTCTGTCTGGCCTTATTACAGAAAGCCCTTAATTTGGGTCAGGCCTGCAGCAATATCTCCCTGACTCACAGTGGGAGGGAAACATGCATACCTGCTGAAATCCAGCACAACCTCCAACATGCTTTGGGGAGCAAACTGATTTTAGAGGCCTATTTATTTTGTTTATTCCAGTTTTGAACTGGTAAAGAATTGCTGAGGTGAACCACATACCTGGAGAGAACTTGATATCTGAGATGATGTCCTTGCGGTGGTGGAAGGACACCAGGTCCTCAAGGGTGTCTGCGTTCACAATGAGAAAACTGCCGTCATTCAGGCCAACCGCTAAGGCCTTTCCATCGGGGGAGAAGCAGCAGCAACGGCCTCCTGAGTAGAGCAAAGCATCTGTTTAGCCTCTGAAACCAATTTTCTGCGAGAAAATGCATTCATCTGTTACTGTAACAGTGACTCACCTTTCCTGAGTTTGCGTACAGCCAGCATGCAGTGGCTGGGAGAGAGGTCCCATATGCGCAGGGTTTTGTCATCGCTGACGGTGGCACAGAGAGGGAGATGGGGATGAGTGGCCAGGCCCCACACTTCACCCTCCATGTGACCCTGCAGACACATAAAAAAAGCATAAATATTTCATTTGAAGTTGCTAAATTTAATCAGACAACAGGTGAAGAAGAAAAGGTGAGTGCTAAGAAGCTTCTAGACAGCAACAGTAATTTGTACCAAAACAATGGACCTTTTATCATAATGTTCCATTTTCTTTCTTTACTGCTAATAGGTTTCCATATTCCTGCATTACAATGTTCATTAAATTAGTTTTTATTTATCCAACATAGTTACTTTGTAAGCTTGTTAGATATACTGTTGATCAAACAGACAGCAACAACCTTTGGTTTCGTTCTGTCTAAGACAGTGATCCTGACCATCATCCATCCCATGCATCTAAAGGGCAATCTATAGCATTTGCTCTGCACACAGTCCATGGAGCCTGAGCGAAACTGCAGAACCACTTTATTAAATTAACAATTTCCCCATTGAGTGGCAGTAATTCATCAGTATTTATGACCAGTTCCTCTGTGAATCTGAACCACTTGGTTTTTAAGCCTTAGCCTGTTATTCATACAACAGATATGCATCAATGGATATTAATTGATTGACAAAGTGCAACTTACTGTTCGCCTCTAAGGATTAGCTTTTACCACTTTTAATACTTTGCACAAATTATTCCTGACAAAAATTCCACCTTTCTTCTGGCACACAATGACTTTCCAGTTTAACTTCAAGATACATTTCTGCTATTTATACATTTTGGAAGAACACTTCAATAAAGAAAAAAAAAAAAAAAAAAACTTGGCCAGATTTAAATTCTGCTTGTGATCAGCAATGCACAGCATGAGTATTTTGTCAGCTTAATCCTGGCGCATTTAAGGATGCTCCGACCGGAAAATTAAAAAAAGTCTATTGCAATTTACAGTAAGACTGCCTTTTCACTCTCTACTGTGGAAAATACTTTATAAAAATCCTGTAAGTGTGAAATTCTGTGCAACTTTAACCTGGAAACTTGGATGCAGTTCACCCCCCCCCACACACACACACACACAACTGCTGTCAAATCCCAGCTTTTCCTGCTGTAGAAAACCAAGGACTCTCATGAGTTTTCTACTCTGACATAGTGAAGCACAGAGTATGATCTAATGTATTATTAGCTGTGTAGCATGTTTTCTTGTTCCCACCTGCACCAGCAGAGTGATGGGGCCACTTTTGTCCACCTCTAAGATTTCGCCGTTCTTGGTCCCCACCAGGATGTGGCCATGGCCGAGAGATATGGCACGTATGGACGGATTATCCTCCAATAGCAGCCCTGCAGAATTGACAAATTGTAAGTACAAGGCTTCAGCTTTACGTAAAATACAGAAGGCAATGTTATTTTCAGCTAAAAGCATTCAATGTTGAAACCCTTTAATGCAAAAAACTTCATTTTTTGCATTAAAGGGTTGCATCATGTAAATGGGGTATATCAATAATCCAAAGACATAATCGGAAAATTAAGAAAATATTTATCCTTTTACCTTTGGAGCCTGGTGCTAGGACTGCTCTCTTGATGGCATAGGTCTTGAGGCATCTCTCAAAAGTGTCATCCCACAGGGCTACTATACCATCCTTTCCTCCGGTCACAAATCCCTACAGGGGTAAGGGTTGGCACATTTAAAACTGAAATAATGTCCATCTGTTTGAACACACCACTGTGAGAGCAATAAAACTTGACTTACAATAAAAATACTTGATTTTAAATATTAGAAAAACCTTTCTCCTGTCACTGTAACATACCTTTTCCAGAGCATGCATGCTAAAAACAGGGCCATCATGAGCTTTGACAGTCTTCATTAAAAACATGTCCCTCCAGATGCAAATGTCCCCTGTGCAAGTGCCTGAAAACACCATCTCCTCTGACCAGCCGTACACAGCGCACATCATAGTCTCTGTCTTCCCCATGTTCCCCTTGCGCCCAATTAGCCCACCACCTGAAAGAGAGGCAGACAGTGAACAGTGAGATGTGTCACTTCTAAGCCAGAGTTCTGCTTCTTACAGTCTAATTCAGGCAACATGAATATATGGGTCTCACCGGCTTTATGCCAAAACTTCATGTGCTTCACGCCAGCAGTAATGAGCTTGTCGGGCAGGTAGGGATTTATTTTGACAACAAATATCTTGTCCTTGCTGCCTCTGAAAAACAAGTTGAATATCATAAAATATTGCACATCATAAAATATGTCCAAAACATTTTCAGCGGGATTTGTTTGATGCCCTGCAGCATGTTCTTTTCTCATAACTATGATTTGGTCTTTAGACAAACTGTTATTTCAGCTGGATGTTTTACAGTTTGAGTGTCATTTTAATTTAGGAGTAAAACAAAAAAAATAATGGATATCTCACAGTAATATGCAATGGTTCAAACATTCTCACCTAACAGATTAGGTGAGAATGTTTTTTTGTGTGATTTCAATCAGAGTAGTTGCATAATTTGAAATCTTATAATTTCACTAGTGGCTTGAATTTTGTAAAAATAAATCTTTATCAATAAATTTTTCCATTTCATGGGACAGAAATGGTTGAAGTATGAAGTGAATGCTACACAATAAAATTTGGATGAGCAACAATAGTTATCGTGACTTGCATTTTGTGTAATAAACTTATCAAATAGACAAATTTTCAGTCAAAATGATCAGCACCAAAAGATAGAATCATATTTGTTTGCGAAGCATCGAAAGACAAAAACTTTAACTGTAAAGAAAGGTAGGTTTTTAACAATTTAGCATGTGTTTCAAATGTTGAAATGTTTATAATTCATTAGTATATATTTCTTACTGAAAAGCTTTATACAGTACAACTGTGGCTTTTACTTTCGCCATTTGGCACTTTAGTTCCATATCTTGGCATCCCCCTTGATTTCCACCCAAACCATCCTCATGGTCTCATACCCACTCCTTTTCTGTCAGCTAAAGATGAGGCAGTGCCATTGTACGAGCCAACTTTGTAAGGCCCATCTCCTGATGTCCACCTCATTGCACTGCCCACCAGGGTCTGCAAAGGAGATTAGAGCTGTCCCAAGCTGTCCGTGAGCTGCAGTAAGAGGCTGGCACACAACATGCTGCAGAGCTACTTGCAAAGCACTGCTCTCAAGCAGTCAGAGGGGAAATTTTGACCAACTACATGAACATAAAATAACAATGCACAAGCAATAATAGTTTTGAGAGGTTTTTCTGTAAGTTACCTCCAGTTCCTTTTGGTTTCCTGATTATGTTTTCTTTTCTTGCAGTGAAACACAAAATCTTACAGTATGTTGTGAAAAAATTAGCACCTCTTTTTGTTTTAAGAATGTGATAATTCAAGTAGGGAAAAGTCATCAAGGTGCATCAGCTTTAAAAGCCTGGTAAGTGTGTCCCATATCTGGTTGCATGTATTGTTTACATCCAGTGTGTGCAGTCTGTATTTGCATCATTGTCTGGTGGGGAAAGAAGTATGTTGATATGTTTTCCTGTAAGAAACAACATCTGATATAGCAATCTAAGTTAAGCTTCTGCTAGCAAATTAATGTTATTCTCTTAAGCAATGGATCGATAGCCAAGGTACTGAGGCAAAGTCTTATTCAACTATTACGACACTTGCAGGACTTAGCCTAGCAGAAAAGCAGTCTTGTAATATGGAAGGCAATTTCCCTTCCTTTCCACTCCCCCATAAATCATCCTTCCACAGTAAAGTGGCTTCACTTTAGCTCTCATCCGTAAATGTCCATGCTTAAGCTAGTGGTGCTATAACAATCTGCAGAATTAAAGGGAAGATTTTTCAAAGCTTCCCGGATGTGTGGGCGGCAGCTGTTGTGTGCTGAAAGGCCGACATGCAGCCGTGTCAACATTGTAATATAACTACAGTATACTAACCGCATGGCAGAGAGCTTCTCCCCCTTTCTCCAGTCCCACAGCACAATGGTGTGATTGTCATCCAGCCCAACCGAGGCGAGCCGTTTGCCATCCGCTGTGGATAAAAAAAAAAAAAATCATTCAGCACTACAAAGAGAAAGCCAGTCCTCGCTTTGCTTCAGTGAAGTTTTGCCCTCATTAACAATATGAAACATCCTACTCAGCTTGATCTGCAGTTGGTGATTCACTGACACTGACATACAGATCACTGCCATGCTTCTATCTGGGGCCAATTAAGGATAGTGAGATGAATAGCTCTACCTTGATGCTGTCAGACCACCGTGACCACAAGACAGAAGAAAAAGATTTTTCAGAGCTGCTTCTAAATTGGTTGCCTTGTATCCACCTTGTATCTACCTGTTTCTTTTATGTTTTATACAAGTTGTCTGTTGCTAATGAAAGCAGAATGTGTGCATGTACACTGGATGAGTTTGCAAATGGCAGCATAAAAAAGAACGGTTGGTATTACCTGAAAAGTCCAAAGCACACACTCCATGCTGGTGAAAACCCTTCAACACAGACATGGGTTTTAAAGTTTCTGTGTCCCATATGTGTACTGAGCAGTCTCTGCCAACCTGGAGAGACAAAAACATTTCCACAAATTCTAATGAGTAAACCTACTACATATGATTAGAATGAAATGACTAAACATCTCTTGCCTTCCTCTGCTAAGAGGTTTTTCTGATTCTAGAAACCTTGAATCTTGGTTGCTACCTGGCCGGTTGCTACAAAGTCCTTCAAAGGGTGGATAGCCAGACAGAGGATGTCATCATCATGGCCCATGTAGAAACGCTGCGTATTTTGTTGTCTGTTGTACACAACCCCTACAGCAGCTACATGGTAGACAATCTCCCCTGTCTGGGTGTAGAAGAGGTTGCTCCTGCAATCATAGCCCCTGTAGCTAAAGACAATAAAAAATAGGGTATGATGCTTTGGATGAAAGACTACAGTAAATCAAATACTTTTTGTTCACTTGAGATATATCTTAACAATTGGCATGTATTGGAATTTTTTTTAAAAAGATGGCCTACCCATGGATGAAGTGCAGCTTTATACAACTTCCTGGTGCTTGTTCTCTCTTCTTCATGGCCATCGATCGATGTTTTTCTTTGCACTGCTCTTTGAGCTGAGGTAGATCTTCTTTATAAACCTAGATAAATGTGGGAGTATATCTTTTTTTTAAAAAGTGGATTTTTTTTCAAATTTAGCGTTTAAAGAGAGGAACTTGTTTGTTTCAACAAACCTGTCGTCGATATGTGAGCTGTGTCTCCTGCTCAATTTCTGAGTCCATCTCAGGCACGTCTGACTGATCAGAGTCTGATTCTTCACTGTTAGAATCTGCCAAGGTCTCTGCAGGCAGAAACAAGGTTATATTACAGCTTGCCAAGTAAAACCTTCCCCTGCCTTTAAATCAGACACATACCCTTCTGCAAACCCAGCTAAAAAAAAAACAACAACACTGTATCCTGTTTAAGTTGGAGGGAGGGTCAGTCATGTAAAAATACTATGACATCTCCCATTTTTTATGCTGTCATGACAATGCTCAAGACAAATGCATAGGAATGCTGATGCAGCAAAGTAAAGCTGTGCCAAGATGAGGCAATAAGCAGAGCTGGCAGCTCTGGGCGACTATTCACAAGACCCATTAGGAAAATTAAAAGGAAAGGCAGTTAGTATGCAGTGTAATTTCAGAGAGCACAACTGCACTCTATCTCAAGAAAAATATGACTTGGGAATGACAATGCAATTATAGGTACGGAGCTTCATTCACTTTTATTGGTTTTGCCTTAATTAACATGATGGCTGTTCCTTTGTAGCACCTTGTAGAAATGATAGCTGATTAAAAAGTACAGGAGAGGAGAAATCTGGTACATTGCTCTCTGGTGGTTTAACACATCAAGTTCACGAGGCTAGTGGGAGCAGTATGTACATCATGTAACAGGAACCCAGTCACACAAGCTCTCGTAGGTAATAAATATATTGTGATGCATCCTGTCTCTTTTTACTTTAGCACAGCTACTGTTAAAGAAATGTAAATAACCCTATTTTCAGACTGATTCCAGTGTAATAATGGCCGATTTACAATATTAATGCAAACTACAACAAATAATGTTGCATAACTACCAACAAGTACTGTACAGTAATTTGACAGCAATGAAAACTCATTTTTAATGTAATAGATAAGAAAGTGGCATCATTATGTAGCACAGTAAAACCAAAAAGGAGCAAAATTTTACCCTTATTTACTTAAATAAAAATGTTATAGGAATTTAAATAGATTTTGCTGCATACAATATTCCACTCACTTGAGTAGACATCAATATTAGCATCAGGGTACTACACTTTCTTTAGTTTAATTTGATAATGTTTAGTTGGCAGGACCTATTGATTTTGTGAAATAAGTAATAGCATTAATGGGGAGCTTCCATTACAGCGTAACTCTGCAGTCCTTAAATGGATTCAGCAGACATAAAATGAAAGTTTTACTCCATATAAGTGTGAAGTATTAAATAGTGACTTGGTCGTCTCACCTTGTGGTGCTATATGCAGAGCCTCTTTAGACTTTCTTTCAGAAACAAACTTCCACTGGAACACTGAGTGATCTGCACCACCAATAGTTATGACCCACTGGTAGTCATGTGACCATCTAGCATTAGTTATGTGGGCTGAGTGACCTAAATACTTTTTAAATTTTGCCCCTGAAACAAAAAGGAGAAAACACAAATTAAACAATGCATAATCATTTCAATATGTGAATGCTTAGCTCTCTCAGTAACATTTTATATTAAAGTCTGTTTACCCTTTTTTATACATGGATAACGCATCAGTTTGACTAATCCATAGTCATCAGCCGTTACTAAGACTTGATTGTTAAAGTTGGCTTCAACAGAGTTGATGTCATTTATATCCGAGTATTTGGGCCATATTCCGTTAACTTCAGGGCCCAACACACACGTCCATGAAGCCCACTGAACCAGCTTCAGCTCCTCCCTGTTGGTCACTTCCTTCCCACCTCAACAAAAAGAAAATTTACCTCACAAAAAAGCTCTTTTAATATCCCACACAATAAACACAAATCACCTGCTGTCAGAGCTGCCGATGACCTTGCACTTACTTGGCATCCTGTAGAAGAGCCTCCTGCCACTGCCATCATTGGTCTGGAGGTGTTTGCTGTCTGTGGACCAATCCATGTGTGTAATGAAACTGCTGGAGCCAATGCACTCGCCCACTTTCTTGTACCTCTGCACCACACCATAGATGTCTACTGAGTTTTCATTAGAGCCGACAGCCAAGTGGGCTCCATCAGGGGAGTACTTCAGCTCATGGATGGCCTCTTTCCTGTCCTTGATGTGGACAACCTCTGTCATATCTCTGGAGAAAGGCAGAGAAATGAATGAGGAGCTCAAATGGACACCATGTAAAAGAGCACTTTATTTCACTGGGCATTCAATTAGGATAAAAATTTCCCTTCTGGCTTTTTAATTGTATGACCCACCTGACTCTTAGAACGGTGAATGAGCCATCTTTCATGCCCAGCGCTAGGTGAATACCGTCAGTGCTTACAGCTGCACAGCGGATTGGCTCCTCCATGTTGCAGCGAGCTATCAGTGCATGATCTATAAGGCTCCATATCCTTCAGACACAAAAAGTAGGAAAAATGCAAAATAAATGCATTCAGATAAGTGAAAAATGAGGCACAGAAATAATCTATTTATTTATTACCATATTTGCCTATTTATTGGGCTATTTATATATTTTTGTATCTATTTTTCATTATGACAATTTTAGTAATCTTTACTCCTTACACACACACTGCTATCACTACACTGCAAAAACCTGAAGTGTCACCTGACTGAGCGGTCATCACTTCCTGTCATGGCCAGAGGCTTCGTGGGATGCACGGCCAGCGCCCACAGCTCACCCTCACAGTGACCCTGCATGATGAGGAAGGGCTTGTTGCGGTCGTGGACCACCACTTCAAATATCTCACTGTCCTGTGTGCCCACTAAGATGTGATCTCCCCGCCAGCACACACTGCGCACAGATAGCCCTATCCAAAACATAAACATACAAAAAATCAGGCAAAGTCTTAACAAACAAAAAGCTTTCACAGTCATTGTAAGAGACGCAACAGGGATAATAAAGACATGAGGTGATAATAGCCATCTGCAGGATTTTTAAGCCAATCTGCTACTAAATCTGGATAATACAGCAAAAATAGGATGCAGGATGTATGTGCTGTATTCAAACAGTCCTGTGCAAAGGTTGTAGCAATTTTGAATTTCTGGATTCTTAGCCATCATGCAACACAGAGAATAACAACATTAAAAGGACCTTAAACCACAAGTATCATGGAGAAACATGGTATCTTGCAACAGAATTCTGAACTCAACATCATGGAATCATTCTGGGATTAGATGAGGACAAAAAAAGACTGTGAAGAAGACAAATCCACAGAAGACTTGAGACAAGATGCTTGGAACAACCCAGCTGCCATACACCTGGAAAAAAAACTGCCCAAATGTGTCTGTAGAGATTGTGCAACTTTGGTAAGGATCTTTACAAGACATTGATTTTTTTTTCCCACTCCGTGCATTTAATAGGAAGTTAATGATACAAAACATTAATTTTACATTGAGTGCTTCACCTTTTGCACAAGACTGTAAATGAAGGTGACATCTGTATATGGTGCAAAAACTGCAACAGAGCTTGGACTTACTAACAACAAAAGGAAGAGCAGAACATTATGGGGACTGCTACAAACAGACTGACATGGTTATCTCCGCCCTCAATAACATTACCCACCTCGGCTATTTTCACCTCTAGCTACTGTTAGGTCCAAGATTACAAAATAAAGGAGATGAAAGAAATAGAAAAAAAGAAGGAAAATGTTAGTAAGGTGAACATAAATAAGAGTAAGGATGTTTTTTTTTTTTTTTCCAACATTATTTGTTCTGTAGATGTATACATTTCGTACAGCATCTCAGAGGAGCACAATTTGTCTTGTAGCCTTTCTGTATGCTTATTAAAGGGAAAAAGAGGGAGCAGTTTCACATCACCTTTATATCCTTGGTCTGTTTCCCTGAGATCAATGACAGTAATTGGTTTGAAGTTGAGATCCCACAGCCGGACGCAGCCGTCCCGGCCCCCAGTAGCGAAGCCCTCTTCACAGGCATTCATGCTGAAAATCCCTGACTGGAGGAAATGACAGGCTGTCAGTGAGGATCTGCACAGTAAATGAGCAGCGACAGAACCAGTCCCAGCTACAACCCGTACAGTGCTGATGCTCAGCCAGCCATTTGTTTAACAGGGCTTTAACAATTACAAACCTGCTACTGTGCCCTCAAGATAAGACCGAACTGAGGAACGGGACTTGTCATATTTGTTTCATTATCATTGTAAAGCTCTACTGATGGATTCATTTGTCTTATAGGTGCAGGGTGCACAAGGAAGCCCCCTTTCTAAAGCCCCAGCTATGCATTTGGAAATACAAAAAGCTGGAATGAACATGTACTGTAGTTATTATCCCCTCCCCCATTCGCCTACCCCCTTACCCAGCTGTTGATCCCATAGATATCATTTAATCCTGTGGAGCAAAAGGCTGATCCTTCTCTACTTCTCTACAATCATCAAATGAAGCAAACGTGCGTGGCTTCAAACCTGGTTACGTTTATGAGATTTTAACTTTGATCCTTACATCAGGGGGGTGAGTAAAAGCAGCCTGTGTAAAAGAGCATGTAAATGCACTCTACCATATAAACATACCCCATGAGCTCCTTGAACTGTCCTCATCAGGTTGATCCCTTTCCAAACGTATATGTCACCATTCAAGGCACCTGAATATGTGACTTCATCCTTGGCGCAAGCAAGGCAGAGGATGGTTTGGAGATCCCCTGTTTTGCCAAAAACGCCACGTCTGGGTGTCAGAGCATTACCGCATAAGCTCCAAAACTGCAACACAAACAGAAATGGTGAAAGAGTGTTGTGGCTAATAATCCCCTGTGTAATCCTGTCCTGAAAGAGCAAATTGACAATTACATAGAATTTGGAAACAAGAGAGTGTGAATAATCAGGTTATGCGTGGTTGGACACACACACATATAAACACAATTAAAAAAAAAAACACACACACACTAGGACCTTGAAAGAAAGAAAAGTGAATTAAAATCAAAAGACCCCCTTATTCTGCATGTGATACTTAGAGCTCATGCTGAGGGTCAGTGCTGCAACCACCTGATCAGCATGCACAGACACAGACACACAGATGCAAACACGCAGGCTCATTATTTATGAACAAGGTCATTGGGATGCACGGTCACGGCTTCGTCTGAGGGCTGAATCCATCTAACGCAGGAGGAGAGAACGAAAGAGAGACGCTCTGTCTGCATGGAGATGAGATCACAGGGATGAAGCTTAAGGAAGGTGTCTCGAATACTGAAACACAGCCGTCGGCACGTATAACCGAGACACATTCTTCACTGAGAACATGGCAGTTCTGAGACACCTATAGTGTATCTGAAGCGGGGAGTGGCTACCTCCACATGAGCTGTCACTTTCTTTATTACACACATATTTTAAATCTTACACCTGCATATAAATGTGTGTAGTGTTTTTTTTTCTTTTTTTGCTTTCATCACAACAAGGGAACTATTGATAAGCATCTTGATAGCGGTAACAAAATGAACGAACACAACTCTATGACAGCCACAGCCTTTCACACACTCATTAATGTCCATTGCCTTGACTGATAGCGTTGCTGCGTGCGAACAGGAGGGATCGATTATCAGAGACAGGGATCAGAAGCTGATACAGCCCTGTCGTCAAACATCTAAGGGCTTGTATGCACCCTAAAAGACTTGATCTCATCTACAGCTCCTCACTGAGATTTGAGGGAATATTTGCATGTTGTGTGTGAGCTTGCACCTGAGACCATTGCTGAAGGTTAACCAGGTAAGATTACAAGAGTGTGAGTTATCTAGGAAGGTGTATATGCATGTGGAAGTGTGTCAAGTGCTGGTTTGGTGCCAGGGCGTTTTGTGGAGCAGCCTGTTGCAGAAGCAGCAGGGATGGTTACAGCATGACTGCACAACCCTCTCTGCCCACGACTGATAAGGCAGCAACACAGGGGCAGGAGCTAATCCCTTCGCTGCTGAATTACTGAGAGGAGACGGGGATGCCGAAGGAGGTTTATGATGAGGTTAGGAGAAGGAGAACAAGGCACGAAGATGGAGTGATAGAACAGAAGATGAGTGAAATCAAAACCTGGTTAGTAGCATAGCATTCTCTGAGTAACCTTTTTCATATGGCACGGTGGCCATAAAACAGGATTAGAGGTCATTTGCTTTGTAACCAGCATCTAGCAACCAGCATAACTCAAAGAAACATCCTTAAATTGCAATGAACATCAGCTGCTATGCTGCACCACCTCTTGCAGCAGTAGATTACAGTGACCCTGAATATTGTTAAGACACCTGCTGAGTTTTTGGTAGCCCTGCTGGAAGCAGATTTCTTCAAAAACAGCTGTCAACCATCCACGCAGAGTCAAATTCAGCCCAACTCTGAGTGCAAATAATTATTTTTAATTTTAATTTAAAAAAAACATACATACATGATTTGTTGGTATATTTTTAGCACTTCTCCAGGCATAAACGCAGTTTTCCACTCATTTTTGAGTAGTGTAATTATAATATTAGTGGTAATCTTTACCATCACAGTAACCATCAAACCTATGATACTTGTCAGTGTTAACATCACTGTCAAAACATGATGCAAGTAAGCATTCATAGTTATTTGTCATGTTTTTCTCCTCGTTGGCCTTAAGACATACTGCAACGTGTCCAAGGTGTATTCTAGTAGCTGGGACAGGCTCCGATTGCACCATGGGCCTTGGTAGGATAAATAGGGTATGGAAAATGAACGAATGAATGAATTAATACATGGGTTAAAGCATCCACTGTCTTTTATGGTGGTAATAAAATGTTTGACAGAAATTAATTAAATAGCTTGTAATTTCTACCACTTGATATCTTTCAGACAAAATTAGGAAAAAAGATGTAGTTTTATGATGTCAGGAAGTTATGTTGGATATCTGATATTGTATATCTGATATAACAATAAATTATTTCTAAAGATAATAAATTTGATTCAAGTTCCCTTTAAATATACATCATTTTTTTACTGAAATAAAACAGACGCAACTCATTTTGGCTAATAATTACATGAGTTGACTATCAATTTAGGTATTTCAGCAAACATATTTTGCTAAATTAAACCGTAGAACAGCCTCATTAGAAATTTGTTTCGGAGCATGTTACACATTGTTGTAATGTTATTAAATCCCCAAGTGAGCTAATTTTGTGCCTTGCATAAGCAACATTTTGCAATGTAGAAAATATTACATGGTTCTTAAATCTCCCACACTCAAAGCGATAATCATGAAGTTCACACCTTTCACAAATTCTAACTCAACACATCCATTTTCTCATGCAGTAAAAAGCACATCTACATTTCTCATCTACTACAGGAACAACTTTCGCTCCATCTACTCTGATCTGTCAAAGGCAATAGCACCTGAGAGCTACTTGCACATGCACAGAGTTGACCCTGTGGTGCAGGAGACGGTAAGAGAAAACATTCAAGGCATTCTGTCACTTCAAACTATTCAGACACTGCATGGACAAGGTATTCAACTTGTTTGTTTTTTTTGTTATTGATGATGCTGCAATCATAAAATCAAGAATTAATCCAAGCAAAGCAACAGTCTTGAAATGCTTTGATAAATTATAGGGTTGAGACAAAGTTTTAAAGGGCTGCAAAGGGATTTGATACCTCTGGCAATAGGTTACACTGTACAAAAATTATTTCTCTGTTTATATTGAAAAAAATTGTGGTTATATTAGAACAAGAGTCAACTAACTTTTTTTACTGGCCGAGTCCTTTTTACACATTTTCCTGTTTCTTTAACAGATCTCACTTAGCAAGACACAGTTAAAGCATACATAATACAACAGCACAGAACAAGACAAGACAGATAACAACCTCCCCCTCCTGATCAGGTTGACTGCCTTACTGCATTTTCAAATTAGGTCCCATTCAATTATTTTCTTTTTTTCTTGTTTTTTTGTGTAGCGTATTAACATTCCGTATTACAATATAACATCAAGGCTTAATGTGCTTGCCCTTGTTTTGGATTTAAATAGACAACAAAAGTACATGATTTAAAAAAAATAAATAAAAAAATGGGTCCCAACTTGTAGTTAGATTTACTAACTTTGAAACAGCAGATGAATCTAAACTGTTTTTTTGTTTTTTTTTGGGAGAATTTTTAGATGACAAGCCTTCAACAGACCTCAAATTATGAAGCAAATACCATTCAAAATTAGGGTTACTGGGCATTATTAGGGCCAGGGGTGTCATAGCCCTTAAATTATCAGCTATAGTATGGCAGAAGAAGAGCAGACTAAGGTCTCAGTTGTTCTGAGCACATGAAAACACAAACAGCCATGAGGATCTGTGTGAGGAGGAAACTGTCCTCGTCACAGAGGTTGTGTTTCCCTCAGCCTGCTAGTGAGTGGATTACTGGGGCTAAATCTCCTGCATGCTCTGAGTGCTATAATCGCTGAGCGAGCACAGGCCGGGGGAGCAGATGTCACATGGTCCGCAGGGTGAAGGCTGGGGAATTATGTGGGACAATTGCTGGATTGCCTTGGCATCAGAAAACCAGAAAGGAGGAAAGGGGGAGAGGAAGAAGGGGAGAAAAGGATAGACTGAAGGATTCAACAGGGACTGGGGGTGGGGTGCAACAACTTGAAGGGATTTTTGCGTTGTAGTAGTGGGGGAACAGTTCAGGAAGAGGAGTTACTACGTAAGGGGAGGCAGGTCAAGCTGGATTGAAATAAGGGAGTCATAAGTGAGATGTTATACTACGGAGAAAAGCGTGCAGTAGTCCTCCCTCATTACATCAAACCCATTTAAGCATACTGCACTAGCCTTGCAGAGCCAGGGGGCATAGTTCCTATCTAAGCACATTCTTTTGGCAATGTTTTGGAAATAATCCTCTGTGGTCCTGAACAGAACCACATATCCCATGGGATGACTTGATGAAGACACCCTGCATCAACTCATTGAAGATTTATGCACACTGCTTTTGTGTGTGAGATGGGGCCGGAAAGGGAAGTGGGCACAGCTGCAGTTTGTACAGCAGGTTTTCAAAAGCTGAATGAAAACAGATGAAAGGGAGGGGGCTGGGCAAAGTGGCAGAGTCATGGTCCCCCATGAAAAGAGAACAATTTCCTCTCTGCAGTGCAGATTACTACAAATTTCAGGAGAGAGACTCTGAGTCATTGCATGTCCTACTTATGCTAAGTGCCTAATAACCATGGACTCTGGAATAAAGTGAATTTGCATAAATCTATTTCAGGACTCTGATATGGCTGTGAAGATAAAGCATGGAAGGAAGGGAAGAAAAGGACATACAGCCAGTTTCTTTAAACTTTCTAAAATTATAATCTGTTTTCAGATGTTGTGCAAATGAGGCAAGAACTCCAGCAGCAAGAGATGACTTAAAATCACTGCATGTAAAAGGACCAGAAAATGGCCATACCTTGATATGTTTGACACCACAGCTCACAAGCTTGCTGGGCTGGTACAAATCCCATGATATGTCAAAAATCTGTGTGGGGAAACATACAAAGCATTAAACACTGATGTTACTGGAGCACAAATTAAACAATTAAACAATTACACTTAAAGTCTGGACTGAAAATTATTGAAGAAATTGTAAATGGAGGAAATTTAAAGTGCATGTTTCTGCATGTGTTTGCACTGCCTGTGTTATAATGTGTGTGGGCTGAACAAGAAAACAACAGCTGCCTATATTTCATCTTTTTAAAATTCCTTTTCATTAGCTGTGCACCCTCTCAGATGGGCTCTGAAAAGCTCACGATCAATCAGACCTAACTTGTTTATGTCCCCATCGGGCAGGCCCTCCATCCTGCGTTTATAGCTAATTGAGGTGATCGATATTGAGCTTGTGACAGAGACGGGAGAGAAAGAAAGCATTTACCCTGTCTGTATGACCAGGAGCTGCTGCCAGAACCTTTCCTCTCCTCCAGTCCCACACACAGATTGTGTTTTTGGAGTCCAAGCCGACAGATACCAAGCACTGCAAAGAGAGCAAAGGAAATGCTTTTCAAATGGAAGGAATTCTGCTCTCTTACACTCATCCCTGCAAATGTAGCTACTTCCACTTTAGCATGATAGGCCACAATGAAAGGGCTAATAATGGTTACAGAGCAGAAGAGAACAGTTGTCCAGCCCCTAGCACTTCTAGTGAGCACATTTGAGTGCTTTTGCCAGAGGAGCCACCTATAGCTGACTGATTGAGTAGGCAGCATTAACAGCAGTGGAGCAGAAGAGGAGAAAGCAGCTCTCATGAAACTCCTTCTCTGCAGCTTGGTTTACAAGGCAATGGGTGTCCTCTCTGATCTGGTGAAAAAAATCAATGTTTGGCTGTTAACAGAGGCGTTTGATGAGGCATTTGCACAGTTTTAACTTATATATATATTTTTTTAAATGTGCAAATGACAAAAAAAGCAGTGAAACCTTGTGTAACCATGATGGATTAGTGGTAAGGACCTGAGGATGTTTTTGTCAACTAGTCCATCTATAAAGTTACTGGATGGATTGCAAGGAAATTCCTTGATTTTCATGTTCTCTAGAGGACTAATGATCAGGTGGGCCTCTAGAGATAGTGTAAGGCAGCGGTGGGGAATCTTGGCCCTCATCCTGCGATGTTTCCATGTTTCCCTGTTCCAACACACCTTATTCAAATTAAAGGTTGAATATAGAACAATTTAATAAAAAGCTATATATTTTTTTCAAATAATACATACACGGGGCGTTTAGGGGGATGCAGAATGAAAGTACAGCATTTCCCTAGAAAATTATATTTGAATTAAATTATAATAAAATACCAATTTTGACGACATTGCCGTTATGTTTACATCTACCAGCCAATCACGGCCGCCATTTCGGGTTGCCAAATACGGTCTCTATAGCCCCTTTTCCACTCGTACTTACCCGGCTCTACTCTACCAGACCCGGCTCTACTCTACATGGGATAGGTGGTTTTCCATTACAATTGAGGACTGTCTGATGTGGGTGGGGTCCCTGTAGCAAGGCAGCTCGGATGTTCT